>JASSUY010054751.1:0-70895 GCA_032466535.1 Forpus xanthops | reverse complement strand
CAGGATTAAGGTCCTTTCAACCCTAACTATTCTATGATTCTATGTGGGAACAAACATTATGTGTGGTCTCCTTACGTATCAATTTCAGTCACACCCTAACTCTGTATATAAGCCAATAAAGAGGAGCTTCCTCATGGTGACCTACCAAAATACACCACCTTGCTCTAGACGTTTTCCTTTACAAATACAGTTTCTGTCTCTCCTCCTTCTTCAGTGTATATTCATTGCCAGGTTTAACATCCTCTTGAAGTATCTGTAGCTGCTTCAGCCTTTGGTGAACTGCTCCACAGCTCAAGCATATGGCTGATGCCTTGCACCACATGCTAACAGAGATCCTTGGGGAATATGCTACAACCAAAGGGACCATAGGAATATCCCTGTCCTCAGACTAGCCCCAAGCCTTGAACTAATGGTTCCTTACTCATTCATTTCTCATCAGCAGACTGCCAGCTATTCTGAGAGAGCTGTTTTGTCTTCCTCATTGACAGTGCACAGTGTCAGGCTATGGGGAATCCATCACCAATTAATATTTAATCCTTTACTAAACCCTTTCCCTGATGTAATCACCAGCTTCTGATGATGAGGCTCTTTCTTAGGATACATAGGAATAAGAAGTAACCACTAGACCTTGGATCACCTGCATACATCTAAGAGTGCCCTGGGCATGAGCCTCTCGAGCATTTTGGTGCTGAGAAATGTGGTTCTGCAAAATTCATTACAGGCAAACAGAAAACAAAACCATAAATATTTTAGATTTGCTCCAGAGCACACTGGGAATCATGAATTAAATCTGGGAAAGTTTCTGAGGGGAAAAAACCCAAACAAAACAAGATAAAGAAAGATACTGCTCTGCCCTAAATCAGAGCGCTCTGTCTCGCTCAGACCTCTACATCACTTTATTCTTTATTTCTAACGTAATCTTCCTTTGCTCAGGGTCTGAGATCTAGTATTGTCTTCCGACAAATTCAGGAATATTCCTTCCCTTTCTACTTTAAAAGCCCCCACAGGCCAATGAGGACATCCTGGACAGAAAGTTCCATGAGGTTGTTTAAAGGCATTTCCCTGACTACAGCCCTGTACCTATACACAACTGCACTCCATGAGAAAGCAGTTGTGTTGTCTCCCTGAACAGGAAAGTGCTGTGCACACCTTTTGGAGCTCTGTGAATGGCAGATAAATATTAGTAATAATGTGAGCAACTTAACAGACGTTTTGTATCTTTAACTTCCCTGTTTCCATGCAGTAAACTGCAAGGCCATACAAATGATTGGAGCAAAGAGAAGTTTTATAGAGACATTATTGATTAATACTTTAACACAAAGAGCTGAGCAGATCTTAGCAAAACATCTTGCTGAATTGATTCAGTTGGAATTCCATTTGGTGCTACTAAAAGGTGACCAGCTGACAGCATTGGAGACGAAACTTGTGAAAGGCTTATTAAATGGTGTGCACCTAATGTGAATTCGCAACCCAAAGCAAAAAGAAAGGTGTGGAAGTTTACAGGTTTTAGACTGTCAAGAAGGTCATAATAAATCTAAGGTTACTCTGCAATCAGTACCCCAAACACCCAGCTGCTCGTTGTGATAAGACTTTTTTATGGTGGTTGAGTGAAGAATTTGCTCCTTTTAATAAGAAAGAAATTAATGAAAGTAAGCACAGAACCAGTGGAGTGGGAACTGGGATTGCTTAGGCTGGAGAAAGCTCAGAGGGGAACTTATTGTTCTTTACAACTACTAGAAAGAGGGTTGCAGTGAGGTGGGGTCAGTCTCTGCTCCCAAGGAGCAATGGATGGGACAAGACGAAATGGCCTCAATCTGCACCAGGGGAGGTTTAGATTGGATATTAGGAACGATTCCCTTCCCAAAGGATGTTCAGGCATTGGAACAGGCTGTCCAGGGCAGTGCTGGAGTCACCATCCCTGCAAGTGTTAAAAATCCCCATACAGATGAGGCCCTCAGTCACGGGTTAGTAGTGGCCTTGCAATCTTAAAGGTGTCTTCCAACCTGTTTGATTCTATGATTGTGTGATTTCCGTAATACATCTCCTGTATCACACAGAGGGATGATATCCAAAGATAAAATGACAGTTTGGTCTTCGTTGTTGCCAAGGAAAGCTATGGAGAGTGATGAGTTTTTATCAACATGGATGTCTGCTTTCAGATGTATGGTTTTCTCTCACAGTTTCCAACAGACATTTGAATTGGTGAGAAACTAAGCTCTAGCTAGCTCAACATGTCTCACGTAAGGTGTATAAAGAAACTACTCTGCACTGATGGGGGGTTGCTACCTCACCATCTCCAGATTAAACACACATATGCGTCATTTTTCTTCAGCAATATGCACTGTGTAACTTGACTTCAGTTCATGCCCTTCTAACTCTCCATGGGCCATCTCTTGCTTTCCAAACGTCCTACCTCATAGCGCCATCACAGTGTGCACCTCCCTGTGAAAGGGATTCTATCCTTGAATATGCCTGATGGACATCCTTAGATCTGGAAATCTCACGCCAGTAGTATCAGTTGGAGATATTGTCCCATTTGTTGGTGTGACAGCTGTGAGACACATCAAGCAACCTTGAGCTGCCTCTGAGTGAGAACATCTACAGGCACTGGCATCCTGGACCCAGCACAGAAGTTGAAGTAGTGATAGGACAAGGGGTGATGGGTCCAAAC
The DNA here is from genome assembly GCA_032466535.1 of Forpus xanthops. NCBI lineage: Eukaryota > Metazoa > Chordata > Aves > Psittaciformes > Psittacidae > Forpus > Forpus xanthops. The sequence continues at coordinate 68,224 of JASSUY010054751.1, read as the reverse complement.
TGAAACAGGGGAAGTTCAGGTTGGATATAAGGAAGAAGTTCTTTACTGCGAGGGTGGTGAGGCACTGTCACAGGGTGCCCAAGGAAGTGGTGAATGCTCCATCCCTGGCAGTGTTCAAGGCCAGGCTGGACAGAGCCTTGAGCAACATGGTCTAGGGTGAGGCATCCATGCCCATGGCAAAGGGTTGGAACTGGATGATCTTAATGTCCTTTCTAACCCAAACCATTCTATGATTCTATGATTCTCTTGATAGTGCAGATATTGTAGCAGTCACAACCCACTTTCCAGAGTCGCAATGAGCTGGCTTTCTCTAAAGAGCAAACAGTTCAGAGCATATGCTTTTTATGATGTGCAATGGAAACTGAGTACCTTTTCCTTCACAGAGCACACGATGCTGCACATTATGAGGTAAGTGGAAGGGATAACTTCCTTAGCCCTTTCCTTATTAAACCGGCACTTGCTAACTTACAAGACACAAAGTCTGGCAGTAATGATAGCCTATTCTGCATCTGAGCCAAATTACCACTGCAAAACAGAAAATATGGTTTCTAAACAGGGATTAAGTGTGTGAAAAGCAGTGATATTTGGATGAACACATGAAGCCACCCAACTCTCACAAAAGTTGCAAGAAGGGGCATAACTTGAGCTAGTAAAGCCTTTTGTGTAAGCACGGTGTTCCTATGCAAGTGCAGGTGACATGTATGTTCTTGTATTTCTATAGAATACTGCATTGTACCACAGGTTCATTTTCCATGTCGTGCACTGATAAATTGGGAAGACCAGTGGGTCATGGAGCTTATAAAGAACTCTTTAAATGCAGCCATTGGTTCTGACAATGCTCCAAATCTCCCTTTATATTTTACCCAGAGGTATGACATGAAGAGAAGCAGAGATCAATGGCAGCCCCACCTTATCCAAGCGCCAGTTCAGTGAAGTTGCCCCTGTGAAAGCATTTCCAAAGGCTGCACTTGGAAAAGAAAAACATCTTTTGGGAGCATGAATGAATGTGAATGGGAATTACACAGCTGCCTTGCAAAATAAGTGGAAAACAATGGACTGAAAAAGAAGTAGAGAAAGAGCAAGCACAGAGCCAATGATCAGGCAAACTTTTCCAGATGTGAAAATCAATTTCATTCTAAAACTTCCCAGCCTTTTCATTTAGAAAGCAATAAAACTCTATTTGTCCCCTGTTCATTTTCGACAGAAAATGCCACTAAGCTACTAGCTCTCGGCAACCACACAAAACCTAATAGGTTAGGACTGCAGCCTTAAAATATGTTAAGGTTTTTTAATGAAACCAATTTATATCAGTTTGTGGCAGGGAAAGGGCTGAAACAACTTAATTTAGTTTCATTTTTCACACGTTTGTGGCCGAAGTTAGGATTCACTCATTTCTAATTCAGCCCTGCTTTCACATGCCTGCCTAAGCCATTTCTGACTGATTTACCTGGTGATCTTTATTAAATAGCTATGTGATTGGCTCTATTAACTGGATCATCTACTGGTACCTAACATCACCTCTCATTCGTATAGTTTTATTTGCATGTGTGCTCAATCTGAGAGCAAGGGACTTTATGCAAGTGAGGGGAAAAAAAAACATAGCCATAAACCTGACCAGGTCCTATCCAACCCAAACTATTCTATGGAATCATAGAATGGTTTGAATTGGAAAGGACCTTAAGATCCCCCAGTTCCAACCCCCCTGCCATGGGCATGGACACCTCACACTGGAACACACTGCCCAAGGCTCTGTCCAACCTGGCCTTGAATACTGCCAGCAATGGAGCATTCACCACTTTGGGCACCCTGTGCCAGCACCTCACCATCCTCACAGTAAAGAACTTCTTCTTTATATCTAAAGTGAACTTCCCCATTTCAGTTTGTGCCCTTGTACCATGATTCTATGATTCTTGCAGCTAGTATGTGTCTGTCTCTCTGGCAATGCTTCATAATAATCTGATATTTAAATACTGGGGAAAAAAAGAGCAGATTTTCAGGGCCTGATACCAAAATAACCTAGCAACTTTTTTTTTTTCCCTTCCTTTTTTTTGTTGCTTGGTCCCTATCTGGATACTGTTTTTTGACTTCATCTTTCACCTAATTTAGATCAGGGTGATGCCACTCAAACAAGCTCTGTAGGAAGAGCATGTATCTTTTATTAGAGTGATGGAAATAGCTGAGGGAAGAGGCGGAAAGCTTTCAGGCACACGAGCTGCTCTTCAAACCATTTCAAGGGTCTGTGGTTGTGAAAGAGTCTCTATTTTCATCCAGATATATGGGTCAGCCTAATAAAAGACATGAACTCCACTACAAAGCCGGTATGACTTCTATCTTAGAGCACCACAACCACAACACATCTAGTACATAATCAGGTGTGCACAGTTGGCACATTTGTATCTTGTTCTGTGCCGTAGTAATAAAGGCTCATTTAGAAGCTTACTTCAAAATATAGTAACTCAGGGAGCACCTACACTATGAAATCTGGGTTTTGCAAGCCTTCTGTTGTGTGGGTTACTCCACATCTAATTAACTTGCTCTGTACTATTCTCTTGGTGGAGGTATTAATACTATTTCACCTCTACCTGGGTAAAGCTTTTTACAAAACTTTGTAGAAACATAAACCTGACGATTTCCATTTTGGCCATCTGGATAGAAACCAACCAAATGGTTGTAAATTTATACAGTGCAGCCAGGACACATAGATGGGCAAACCCACAAATGGCATGGTGGAGCATTAGGTATGTGAACAGTGAAGAACAGGGATTCTTTTACACCTTATTTTTTTACACGGAGACAAAAAAGCGTGATGATTATTCTCTTTTCCCATCTACAACATGGGAATGCTGTAGTGAACAACTTAAAGTTACAAAGTGGTAAGTGATCCATTGCGTACCTGATGGATTCAAGTTGCGTAAAAGCAACTTGTCTGTAAACAAGGTGGAAAGGAGATGAAGGGAAGTTTCAAAGAAAAAAGAACCCACTCTGATTTCTAGACATCCAAATCCAAAAGGCAAACTGTTTGTAAAGGCAATGGGAGAGAAGCCTTTCCATTGGCCCTCACCCCTTGGAAACTGTCTATTAAGGGGTCTCTTTCCAACGGCTTCTGTGGACCTGTGGTGGAAGTTTCATATTCAGTGGAAAACAAGCGAACAAACACCTGTGGTTATTTCTCAAAGAACTGATGAAAGGAAAGGCTGAAGTTCCTTTCACCTGAGGACATACACCTTGACCATACTCCTTAGAGGATTAGCTTGGGACAACATAATAAGCTGTTATAGCACCTTGTGTGCGACATCCCATAAATGAAAAGTTTTGGAGTAAGTTTGGTTTTCCCAACACCCCCAAGTATCAGACATGTGAATGAACAGTGAAGATTAGAGGATATTCTTATACATTATTTTTTTTACACTGAGACAAAAAGTGTGATGATTATTCTCTTCTCCTTTCTACAAAATAGGAATGTTTTAGCAGACAACTTAAAGCTACTGCTACGCAGACTGAACTGTGGTCATGTCAGAGTGTTAAGCAATTCATTCCATACCTGATGGATTCAAGTGCCTGGTCAATGTGCTCAGAAAAACACTGCATAGTGTACATGACTCTGTGAGAAACAATGCATAGTGTACATGGTTAGACTGATTTTCTATGCAGAAAGTCACTTTTAGTAGCTCTCTCTCATTGCTGTTGCAATCAGAAAAGTACGTATATAATCATTTTACTTTCTTTCTTCATCTAGAACAAATCCTATCACTGTACATGGAAGAAGTTTTATTCTAAGAGCCAGTGTTATAAACTTCATCAGAGATTGTTTATCAGGCTCTCCATCCTTTCTCCTTTGTGCATCCTCATCAGTCATAGAGATCATAAAGAAAGTATTAAATGACCGACCATGCTGTTGACATACAAGGCAGAACACTATGATATCCATCTTGCTGCAGCATAGCTTCATTACACTCTGTCAAGCTAAAACAAGTGAGAAGAAAACCAAAGCATTTCAGTTAAATCAGAGTCAACATCACAAAGGTTAACACCAGTCACACAGTGGGAGTTGCTGTAGTGCCATAGGCTGACTGCCAATTTCTGCAGCTGAAAACCCAGTCCAAGGGGAAGAAGCTACAGACACAGGAGCAAATATTGTTGTATCTTATAGAATGTAGTGATACTTCATTAAGTATGAAAGGTTAGTGGCAAGGATGTAAAACCTAGTGTGAGGTGTCCCTGCCCATGGCAGAGGGGCTGGAACCAGATGATCTTAATGTCTTTCCAGTTCTAACTATTCTATGAGTCTATGTACTTGAATTCACCTGAAAAGTTGAAAATTTTAGACTTTTCTCTGAAAATTAAAACTCACTTAAAACTATCCCAGTGCCTCCACTTTGTGGATAAAATACAAACCCCAGCTTCAGGAACACCTGCTTGATTTCCCTTCCTGTTCATCTGATCTTGCTTGTTAGCCTTTCTCCTCACAGTACAGCACTCTCATCAATTAAAGCTTCATTAAAACAACGTTGCCATAATCACCGTATGTTACTTACATATTCTTAAAGCACAACTGTTACCAACTGATCAAAATATAAGTGGGCATTTTATCTGTCTGTATTATATGGTGAACATACACTATTTATGGTATAGTTAAGTTTTCACTTCTCTCAGCATGGACCAGAAGGAATCGCTGAAGTTATTTCTATATCCTCTTCACAGATAAACCAATCTGTGATTTCTCAGCTCTTCAGTATCTGTGTTACAACTGCTGCAGCTTCAAGTTTCAGAGGGGCTCAGGTAAACAGCATTTGGGAGCACAAAAGGATGACAAGGACAAAATTCAGCAACTTTCTAAGTGAAAGAATTCCTTTGCTGTCAATAATGTCGGGAGGCAGAAGCCTGCTGGTAAACAGGCTTCTCTTCAATGGGTCTCTTTCAAGCAGCCACCTTCGAACCATAGAATCATAGAATGTTTGGGTTGGAAAGGACCTGAAGATCTCCTATTTCTAGTCCCCCTGCCATGGGTCACCTCACACTAAACCATGTCACCCAAGGCTCTGTCCAACCTGACCCTGAGCACTGCCATTCCAGTGCCTCACCACCCTTACAGTAAAGAACTTCCTCCTTATACCCAATCTGAACTTCTGTTTCAGTTTGAACGCTTTACCCCTTGTCCTATCACTACATTCCCTAATGAAGAGTCCCTCTTCAGATACTGGTAGGCTGCTATGAGGTCTAACCCTTAGGGGTTTATTATGGCCATCTTAAGGTCCTTAACAACCCAAAACATTCAACGATTCTATGATTCTAAGTGTGCCCTCAGTCAGTTTGCAGAAGACTCCAAGCTGTCTGGAAGAGTTGATCTGCTGAAGGATAGGAAGGGTCTACAGGGGGATCTGGACTGGCTGGATCAATGGGCTGAGACCAATTGTATGAGGCTCAGCAAGGCTCAGTGTTGGGTCCTGCACTTGGGTAACAGCAACCACAGGTAATGTGTGACGAAGAATCACTCCTAAAGCTCAAAGGCACTTGTGGCTGAATTGGGCAACCAATTAGGACACAACAGATTTCTCATCTTCATTCTCCTGTTTCCTTCCCCAAAAATAACATAAATGTTACACTGCTATGAAAATGTCAACTGTATTCACCCTTGAGAAGCCACCTGCTCAAGTTCAGATGCACTGAACAGGCTGGGTTCAGAAACAGTTAACACCAAAGAAATATACTATTTTTCTTTACCTATGAAGGTCATTTAATACAGTCCTGTGTCCTGCTGGTTTTCCAAAGATTCAGTAAATGACAAACAAATTATTCTACTAAGGAGCGTAGATAAGGATTGCGTTCTTACTACCTGATAACTTGCTTCTATTGAAAACTGGTGTTACGTGCTGTATCTGGAGTCATTGCTGCTATACGGAAAGATGCACTTTCTTCAAAATGGAAATTTTCAATGATTTTTGGGGTAGCCAAAAAGAACATATTTATGTGAGGAGACAGACAAAGAGAAAACACCAAAGCCAGGAGAAAATAACAAGTATAAGAGATCTTGGAAAACTAGTCCTTGATTTATCACATGTAATTGCATTTAGGCACACATTATTAGTACTTACTGTTTGTGTCCCAAAGAAATCACTAACGGCTAAATTAACACTTTGTGTATTGCCCTGAAATGTATTACAAAGATGAAAAAGGTACTTAGAAAGGCACCAAAGCTAATTGAAATTGTTCTCCAAATTAACTTCACAAAGCCTAACGGCATCATTTGTCTTTTGCACGGTGCTTCATACTTGTATTCACTGCAGAGTAACCTGCAAAGTTTCACTCATGCAGGAGATTTCTATAGGGCTACAGAATAATTCATGTTAGATGAGACCTCAGGAGGTTTCTCATTTGCAGTCCAACCTCCTGATGAAAGCAGGGTCACCTATGAGGTCACACGAGGTTGCTCAGGGTTTTCTCCACTTTGGTCTTGAAACCCTCTAAGAACAAACCCTGCAAAACCTCTCCGGATACCTCCTTCCAACACCGGATTGGTCATAGGGGATACCAGTTTTTTGTCAGATGCACTCTGAATATGTCTTGCTTCAGTCAGAATCATAGAATAGTTAGGGTTGGAAAGGACCTTAAGATCATCCACTTCCAACCCCCCTACCACAAGCAGGAACACCTCCCAGTAAACCATGTCATCCAAGGCTCTGTCCAACCCGGCCTTGAACTCCACCAGCAATGGAGCATTCACAGCTTCCCTGGGCAACCCATTCCAGTGCCTCACCACCCTTACAGTAAAGAATTTCTTCCTTATATCTAATCTAAACTTCCCCTGTTTAAGTTTTAACTTGTTGCCCCTTTGTCCTCCCTACAGTCCCTCACGAAGATGGCATCAAGGACAAGTGTAAGGGCAGCCCGCTATAGCACTCTGCTTGTTACAGGTCTCCAGGTGTATGTTGACCCACTAACTGCCACCCTCTGTCCAATCATCTAGCCAGTTTTTACCCATCAAGCTATCTATCCAGACCGTAACATCCTAATTTGGATACAGAAATCCTGTGTCAAAGAAAGCCCTGCTAGAGTTGAGGCAAATTACATCCAGTGCTCTCCTCTCATCCCAGAATCCAGTTCTTTTATCATAGCAGGCAACCAAGTTGGTTGGTCATGATTTGCCCTTGCCACATCCATGCTGCTTGCAAAGCACCCATTGCTGAAGGGATAAATGTGTTTACTTCTCGTTCTCCCCTTGAAATGAAACACGACAGGTTTATAACATGTACAGTAGCAAATGCTTCTTTATGGCAGCACTAATATCTCTAGAATATGAGATCTGCAGATATTTGCCTACACAATTACCCAAACTGAGTCAAATAAGGCATGCATGTTTTCTGCTTGTCTCTCTCATCCCACAGCCTCTAAACACACTTTGATGTCACTTGTTAATGTGTTTCTTGTTTAGAAATAAACTTCAGTTTAATGCAGGGTGTGAAGTTTTATTGCACAGAAGCAAGATCAGATGCCTGTCACATTAAACTCTTTAATCTGTAGTTATAGTCAGCGTGATAGGAACAAAAGCACATCACAACCAAGCCACAACTCCAGTTCATAGTTCAAAAGGGGGTCATAGGAAGATAGCAAAGGGAATAATCAATGTAAATCCAACCCTGCACTTGATGACTGGCTTTCACCAGAAGGCTATGGGAAGTCAGATGGAAAACAGAATGAAAAGGACAATTCCACAGAAATCAATGCAGAGTGACTGAGGGACTGTTGTGGTTTAAGCCTTTAAGCCACGCAATTTTCTGTCTCCCTCACTTCCTCCTCTTTCTTCCCCCCGCTCCTGGAGGGATGGGAAGGAGAATCAAAAGAATGCAACTTCCACAGATCGAGATAAGAACAATTTAGTAGCTAAGGTATAACACAAATCACTGCTGCTACCACCAATAATAATAATGACAAGGCAAATACAAGGAAAGAATACAAGAGCTCACCAACTAATTTCCACCCAGCCCGACCAAGCAGTGCACCCCCTTCACCTCATACCAGGTCCAACCATGTGGTACCCCCCCCCCCCCTTCCGGGTCTCTGGGCTCCATTTTACATCCTGGTCATGATGTGCTGTGGTATGGAATACCTCTTTGGTCAGTTTGGGTCAGGTGCTCTGTCTCTGCTTCTGCCCGGCTTCCCCTTCTCCCTGGCAGAGTATGAGACTCAGAAAGCCCTTGGTCAGATCAAAACATTCTAAGCCATAACTATAAACACTGGTGTTATTAGCACTGTTCCCAAGCCAAAAATCAAAAACAGTGCTGCACCAGCTACTCCAAAGGAGAAAAATGACTGCTGCTGCTGAACCCACGACAGGGACAGCTCTTAAAACTCCATTAATCAATCTTTTCTTTCACCTATTGAGGAGCTATGATGCCAATTTACGCCAATACTTCAAAGGGTATTTGGGTGCCAAGTGAAGAATATTAAGCATTGACAAATATGTGATGATTACTGAGAACACAATCCAAAACTTCACAAATGTGACATACAAACAAGTAACTATGCCACTGAAAACTGACACCAGAACATCAGGACAAGCTATCCACAGTGTCTTCTTAGCAAAACATTGGTTAAGAAGTGGTGGGAACAGCAAGGTATGGGTTAAGAAGCGGCGGGGAACAGCATGCACCTCGATAATCAGCCCTTCAGGCAGGAACAAGAGGAGAAGGACCAGGGTTTGCATTTTGGGGCTCAAGTCAGACATCGAGGAGTCTAGTGCCATTTGAAAGATTTTAGGGCATCCTACCTGGCCTCCAACTGCTGATCCAGAAGGGCACATATCTGCCCTGAGTCCTGTAACTCATCTGACACTGACATGCATAATTTGGGGCATCTTGAAACCACTGAAATGCCTCAAGCAGCACTAAAACTAGGAACTGAATCTTCAACAGTCTATACCCTGGACTGCTCTGGTACTGATGAGACAGCGATTAGCATTAAATGCCACTATCTCTTGATAGCCCAAGTTTTCTAAGAAACTAGGAAAAGAAAAATCCCACACCCAAAACAAACTCTCCAAAGCCACAACAAAAGTACAGGAAAGCCAAAGGCTGTACAGGAAAGACAAAGGCCGAACATATATTTGAAGCCCAGAACAAGGATCCAGTGACCACATCAGTACCAGTAAATTACACCATGGCCTGCCACTGCCCTGCAGTTGTTCAGAGAATTGAACTGTTGAAGTACCACAGTTTTGGACTGGGCAAGATAACTCTTTCCCAGCAAATTCCAAAGGCTCGTATAGGTCAGTGTTCACTGTGGGTAGGCATACATGTTGCAGCCGCTCTTGCTTGCTTGCAGCTATTCTAGAAGGGCATATGCTCAAATAGGAAGGATAGTTTTGGGGCTAGAGAATAGTTCCTGCCTTATGTTATTTACCAATAAAGGTGCACCAAATAAGCCTGGTGTCTGGCTCCTGATATATTACAGATTCCTTACACAACCTTTGACGTCCCATTAGCTGTCTGTAAACCAGAGCTGTATATACTCCTTTCTCCTTTGAGTGTCTGGTCTATTTAAACTGTGGGTTCCCTGAGGAGGAGATTTTCTTTTGCCTGCTACGATGAAGGTTTAGCTTTGTTTCAGAGGCACTAACATGAAATGTTACTCAAGAAATGGAAAGAAAATGAGCATTTCTTGTATTCTGTATGATGTGGACAGCAGACAAACTGCTGCTCCTATGAATTGCAAAAACATCATTCTGCATCAAAGTCATAGGAAGCTTTCCATGGATTACAGGCTGAGAAAGTTGGGGCTGTTCAGCCTGGAGAAGAGAAGCTGTGTGGAGAACTCAGAGCAGCTTCCAGGGTCTGAAGAGGCCTACAAGGATGCTGGAGAGGAACAGGTTGGACAGAGCATTGGGTGACGTGGTCGAGTGTGAAGTGTCCCTGTTCATGGCAGGGGGCTGGAATCTTATGATCCTTTCCAACTCAAACCATTTTATGATTCTATGATTGTAACCTCAGCAAGCCTCAGAGCTCCAATATCTAAGCAAATTCACCTTGAAATCTGAGAAATCGCTAATATAAACCATTTTCACTGTAGCGCTACTCCAACAAAATCAAACACTTCATCTTTGCTTCTTGGCCCTCAGATACTCAAAGTCCCTAGAAATGCTGCAATGACACTGAGGACCTTGCTAAATCAGTTACATACAACACGATAGATCACAGAGTGTCTTCAGAGAGGGGTAAACTAAGGCATTTAAATGACATACAAGGAAATGCAAGCTACTGCCAGACCACACATACTCTAGAATCACTTGTCCTACATACATTAGACTTTTTTGTCTTTGTAGAAAGAGATGGTGATTTCAGCTGATCTCTAAATCTCAGTTTGGAGATCCCCTGAGATTTCACGTGATCTCTACTCTGACATGCACCAGCCCAAGCTCTACAAAATGCTTCCAACAGCATCCACAGCTCTCATCTTGGCTTGAACACAACTGGCCTAAAACTCAGCCACAAGGACTTTAGCTATGGCAAAATGCATATATTTTGCGTTTAAGGAATAAAGTTAATTAAGTTTTAGACCTTTCTGAATATGAGAGCCTTCCACTTATTGATGGTAATATTTATAACGGATCTTTTCAAGCTTTTTACACTGGCCCCAAAAAGAATCACAGCTTCAGCTGAATAAGGCATTTCCTAATGGTAGTAGATGACTTGGAAGCATTACAGCTAATTGAGCTTACTGTTCATAGAGTACACACACAAAGGTCAGGTTGTTTTACCAGCTTATATGCTGTCAAGCTGTATTTGTTCTTGAACACACATCAGTCCTTTCCACCCCAAGCAGTAATGACTCAATTGTACTAAGCTCCAAGAACTCTACTTAGGAACCAATTCCTTTCTTATGCTGTAGTAAAACATACACAGGCAGGCAGCAAACACTAAGCACACCTCAATTGCTTTGTAAGATATGTGTTTGTACAGAGATGTAGTCAGATTGGCTTGTTGTGTTTTTTTACCCAATGAACTCCCATAGACTGGGGATAAGAAAGGACAATTAATTCATCTTAATTAATCCAGGCTGTCTGCCTTTGCATCACATGCTTCCTATGCATCAGGTATAAATCACTTCCTTAGAGAAAGCTACCACTGACTAAGGCAACCACCCTAGATCGGAATACATCAGTTGACAAAATACCTATGCTCTGTTAGTAATTTCCACCAGTTCTTCACTACCCTTGCTGTTAGAAATAATAAAGTAAATGTCTTCCCTCCATCCAGAAAGTGGCTCCAGCTTCTGGGCATTGATTCTTCTCATGTTTTTCTCTACTACATTTATGAACCTTGAATACTCAGTATTTTTCTTAAAGGCAGTACAAGTACAGTGTAATAAAGTTTTCTCTAAGTCTTCATTCCAGTAACCCATATACATGTCTATGTTTTTCATATATGTCTTGTTTCTAACTTGGAATTTTTCCATATTAGGAGGTAGCAGAAAGAAAACTCTCTATGTATTCTTGACAGATGCAGAGTTAAAACTTCCTCCTGCATCCTAAGGAGGACTCACCAGTCCTGGTTTTCTACTGGGTAGAAGTCTTCTTCAGAACCAGTCAATCTAGGCTCATTTGGTCAGTGGGAAGAAACAGGCAAGCAGCAAGGATAAGATTGTTGTGGCTGCTCTCAGCCAAGGATAAATGCTGCAAGTAGACAGGACAGTGTCCTAAAAGTGTCTATTTCTGGGCACTGACTATATCAAAAGCACTAATTGCAAATGTGGATGTGGCATTCACAAAGAAGGCATCTAAAGTAAGTCAGAAATCGCACCTACTTGACAGTAAAGGTATATATCCAAAGATACAGCTCTTGAGTTACAGTAATGTAAGAAGAGAAAACTGTGGCAGGAAAACAACACAGTCATGAGATTCACTAACAAAGTTACACAATCTTGGGAAAACTAATTCTTCCTTTTTACATGGGTTTAAACCTTAAACAAGGGAAGTTTGGATTAGATACAAGGAAGAAGTTCTTCACTGTGAACAGGCTGCCCAAGGAAGCTGTGAATGTTCCATCTCTGGCAGTGTTCAAAGCCAGGTTGGACAGGGCTTAGAGCAACCTGGTCTAATGTGAGGCATCCCTGCCCATGGCAAGGCGTTGGAGCTGGATGATCTTTTCTAATCCAAACCTTTCTATGATTCTATGATAGCACATGAGAGAGAGAAACATTCCCTGAACTACCTCACTAAATGAGATGGTTTAGCTGAGAGGCAGTTAATGCTCACAGATCTAACATTCAGGATTGGGATATATCATTGGCAACCAACAGCATTTAATTTATTCATGTTTAAGCCACAGTTTCTTTGGGGCTCCTTCTTTTCAACCCTTCTGAACCTGTAAGCCAGAGAGATCTTGTAACTCAATCTCTACACTTGCAATTGTTATCTTCCCTCACATATCTGAAGAGGTACTATTTAGCTTTCATCAGACCTTAACTCTCTTAGATTGCACAAGAAGCTGCCCTTTTCTTGTGCTATTTTTGTTCCAATCTGAAAGGAACAGTAACTAAAGTGTAGGTCTACTGATTAAATAGCCTTATTTTTTAACCTGTAACAGCCCAAGGCATTTAATCAATATAGCAATGCTCCATATCATGGACCAAAGGTGCAATACCCAGTGATCATAAACGCCTTGTAGAAGTGGTGTAAAGTGATTTTATGACCTGACACCTACTGAAACGTCCATTTGTAGTGGAATAGATACATACATTTCCTTCTGCACTAAGCATCTCATGGGCATCTGTATAGTTTTACTTGGTAGAAAAAGACACAATGGGACTATGATTTCAGACATATCAAAAGGACACAGGTTTTGCAAGAGAACATCTATACACCATGCTGCATATCTCCTGTAGGTGATGCACAAACACATCCCAAGAGAGGACAGCAGTCTACCTAACATACTTATATGGATCCTGCTCCTATAACACCTTAACTGCTCACAATCTTACTGTTTTTTGAATGCAATTCTCCTCACAACTTTTCTTTGGGGACTGTGTAGCACATTTATGATTAGGAAGGCAATTTGATCTGTGTTGAAGTAGTTTTTGAGTACAGTAATGCCACTTACGGCCATTATTTTTGGGGCTATGTAGATACCAGTAACAGCCTTACTGCAGACACACCTGCATGAGATATATTTCATCAAGGAAACATGAGTACAACCACCTCCACACATTCATCTACCTATCTTGCCTATATACCAGTAACTTTATTGACAAATCTTTCCCAATTAAGACCTGCATTATGTCACTAAGGTGAATTATATTATTTTCCATTATTTGGCATCTCAAAGAAAACCTCTTTGGCCTCTGTAGATGGTATTATAAAGTAAAGCAAATAACGGAAATAGGATGATGGACTTTTACAAGTTAAGGTACATTCCAATATCTGAAGGGGGCTACAGGGATTCTGGAGAGGGACTCTTCATTAGGGACACTAATGACAGGACACAGGGTGATGGGTTCAAAATGAAACAGGGGAAGCTCAGGTGAGATATAAGGAAGAAGTTCTTTACTGCAAAGTTGGTGAGGCACAGGCACAGCTTGCCTAAAGTAAATGCTCCATCCCTGGCAGTGTTCAAGGCCAGGTTGGACAGAACCTTGTGTGACATGGTCTAATGTGAGGTACTCCTGCCTATGGCAGGGGGTTGGAACTGGATGATCTTAAGATCCAACCCAAACCATTCTTTGATTCTATGAATAAAAGAACATCCTTACTTCTTTCCACTAAAGACATGGCAGTATCAGTGCTTAAGACCATGGTTCATGTAGCAAGAATTTTAAGTGGTCAGAGGGCACAGTGTCTTAATTGCTTGGTGGGAGTTTGGCAGCTGAGACTGCTACTTATAAAACCTCAGTGGTCATCAGCAAAACTCAACATTCATCACCTCAAAGTTCTTGAAAATTAAAGGTCCAATCAATTTCTACGGACACAGAAATTATACATATATATAAATTATATATATGAATAGCCAGGGCAATTCATCTAACATAAGACCCAGGAAAGGCTAGGACCCCAAAGTGACTCTGGTAACCACCAAAATCTGCATTTTCCTCAAGTTCAGTTTCCTTACCTAGTCTTATTTGGCTATGAGGAAAGGTGTCTATTTGCAACGTTCCTTCATCTCCGATTTCAGACCTTCAGGAGAAAAATCTCTAGGTTAAGCCTGATGTGTTTGGTCATTGCACAGATTATCTACTGAGGTGATACCTGGCCAATAAAGGAGAAGAATTCACATCATTAAGATGTTTCCCTGTAAGAGGAAGAGGTAACTGTCAGCTTGCAGGTCTCTTGTGAGATCTTTAGAAATTCACCTTAGAAGTCTAATGTAGTAGTCATTGTAACTAGCATATCCCAATAGTTCTGTGCACAGATACCAGTTAGATTCAGGAGGCAGAACAGCTACGTCAGACACATAACAAGGTATCTTGTCAGGCATTTCCTAATAACCTAGTAGATTGGGCACAATTAATTGCACTGATCTTGCTACCCTGCCTCCAGTGGGTATCTATACATTGATTTGTGCTACAGAACACAATTTGTGATGAGGCAAACCAAAAGGTTCACTGTTTAAGGCACAACTCACTTGACTTCAGAAGTCCAAAACCCAGAAGATTAACCAAAGCAATTGTCCTCAGGAGAGCCACTAAATCCTGAAGTAGATCTTTAAAATGAGGGAGGATGATTCACCACCTAAAGTCACTGATTTTTCTGAAGTGGTGATGAAGCACAGCTTGACAGTTGGTTTAGAATGGGTTCAGAATGAGATACATGTAGTCAACATAGACATCCTCGGCTGTCTGTACAGTCAGGAAGAAGAAGCATGTTTTCTAAGGCAGCCATTCACCTGATAAACTTCAGGTGCCTGCTGTAGGATAAGAGACCAGTAGAGCTTTATAACAGGAATATTAAAAGTAGCTTGAAAGATGCATGAATGTATGTCTGTGATTGAAAGTACCAGAGCAAGCATTAGAGGAGCAATACAAGAAATAGCATACATTGATACCCAAGGGCACAATGGAAAACAGTTAAAGACTGTCTGAATGTTTTGTACAGGAGCATGAGACATAGCATGGACTTGAGATAGTGCTGCTTGTCCTATCCTACACAAGTCATCCTGGCCATACAACCTGATGCATGCATATCAGTGATTATGGCGTTATGGTTATATGGATTATGATATGTGGGTGTACAAGTGAAAGCAAAATCTATGAGACAGTGCTTATGAGTGAGGATGCGTCATAGAGATCTATCTTGTCTAAAAGAAACAGCATTTTCATGTTTGTTGCACTGATTTCCTACAAATCATGCTGTGAATGTGCCTATTTCTGTCCCCTGATTACAAAACAAGAATAGGTACCAATTGCAGATAGAGACACTTGCCTGGCTATGTCTGCTTTTGGCTTAGGTGAAAAAAATAAGCTTATTTGAACCTCACCTTTGTCTGACTATACAATGGGAGAAATAGTATTTTCTTTTCTCCTATTCTCAGGATTAAAGGCACCAATACGTTGATGTGCTCCAGTACTTTGTTACTTGTACTTGAAATGAGAGAGTAAACCTCTTTCCTTTACAGCTATCCATGGTATTTGAAAACATCACCCATTCTGATAAAGAGGGGCTATTAATACCCACGTACAGAATGAATGAGAAGCCAGATTTACATAGAGAATGACTTTCTTTAGATTGTTTCATACTTACTGCAGTTATAAGTAGTGTTCAAGGAAATATATGTATATATATTGTAATTATCAGGCTTGTGTGATATCAATTTGAAAAAACTATGTATAATGCATTTACATTTGACTCGGAATAATCTCTTTTTCCTTGACACATTTTGCAATACCTCAAACCTTCTCTTTCCACCCTAATAATTACAGTGAAAGAACACACTGGCTTAACTTCTTATTCAAGGTCATTTTCCTGCTTTGCATTAATGACGGCATGTAATAGAAACATCCAAGTACTGCATGTGAGACCAGGAGGACAAAGGCACATCGATTTAAAGAGCCTCTACAGAAAAGTAGCCTTTTACAGGGGAGAAAACCAAGGCCTGAATTTACAGTTCTCAGAAGCACAGCACGGATGGTACAGAATGCCATGAAAGCAGAGATTTATATAAATCTGATCAACCGAATGACATTTGCAAGAGCACTGCCTTCAGGGGAGTTTTGAGTTGTTAGAGCCTGTTGTAGCCTTTAATGAAATACGGTTCCTTATAATTTAATCAGCTGCACCTGAGAATTAAAAGTGTGAGCACTTTTGGGGGTGGCTGTTGCTAGCTGAAGTAGCTCTGCTTTCGCTACCCTGAAGATACAGATGAAGCATGTACTGATTTCAGAACTTAGCCCAGATTTACAGTGGAGAAAGTTGGAGCCACATTTGTTGCAGTGAAACACAAGCATAAACCACCTCCTCTACCTATACGGGTTCAAACTGAAACAGGGGAAGATCAGGTAAGATATAAGGAGGAAGTTCTTTATTGTGAGGGTGGTGAGGCACTGGAAAAGGCTGTGAATGCTCCATCCCTGTGTTCAAGGTCAGGTTGGACAGAGCCTTGGGTGAGGCATCCCTGCCTACAGCAGGGGGTTGTAACTGGATGATCTTAAAGTCCTTTCCAAGCCAAACTATCCTATGATTCCACGATTCTTCAGTCATCCTTTCCTCCGAAATTCCATTACAAACGAGGAAAAAAGGTGCAAAACAAAGCAAATGAACTTGTTCTTATTACCTGGATTGATCCCAGACTGAAACTGGGAAAAAATGAGACCAAAATTCACCTTTGTTCAGCTCTAAATATATCTATAGCAACCATCTGTATTTCGGCTTGGCCATTAGATCTAGAAATACATCTTCAAATAAAGAGAAGGAAATCTCTTCAAAGCTTGCATTTTCTGGACTGTTCTTAGTAGGGAGGTGAACTCAGCTGGAATTAGTCAGACTTTGTGGCTTAAATATGACTGTAAAGACAAATAAGCACAAGCAGATTAAATATGGAATTTGTGTGGGGAAAGAAAGGAGCTGCAGGATAAAGAGAAAAGAACAATTGTTTTAATCCTATTAAAAGCCTAATTAATGCAATTAAAGGAACTTATATTTCAATTAGGCTATGTTTCAAGCTGCTTTACTCAAAGGCCCTTCTCCCTGTAGTATCACCCTGTAGCATACTAGATATGACATTGAGTTTTGCACTGGTAACACAATCTTCCTGGGCTATTTAATCCAGCAGGAATTAAGGTGCTTTCCTGATTTCCACAATTTAGGCCTAAGGGATTTTGAAATGCAGAATAAGGGTGTATGTGGGATATGTCATAAGGTCAGATTTCTTCATTTATGGGTGAAAAACCCCCAAATAATCTGTTTTCTTCTGTTTGGAGGCTACAAAGCAAGCAGAGGAATAATTTTCAGAGAATGCTAAAGGGGGTTGTATTTGATCTGCCAAAAGCACTGAAATTCTTACGTTTTCCTGTTTGTGAAGGGTTGTGTGCCCCTCTCCCCAGAAAGAGAAAGGAAGATCTGCTGAGGCCAAACCCAGCCTTAATAAGCCAAACTCATGCTAGTAAATAATGGAGTAAATCAACATAGGAAGGACATGGAGTTGTTGGAGCAAGTCCAGAGGAGGCCATGAGGATGACCAGGGGTTGGAGCACTTCTCACATGGAGACAGGCTGAGAACACTGAGGCTGTTCAGCCTGGAGAAGAGAAGCTGTGTGGAGACTTCAGAGCAGCTTTCAGTGTCTGAAGGCAGCTACAAGGATGACAGAGAGGGACTGTTCATCAGGGACTGTAGCGATATGACAAAGGGTGATGGGTTCGAAATGAATAAGGGGAACTTCAGGTTTGATACAAGGAAGAAGCTCGTTACTGTGAGGGTGGTGAGGCACTGGCACAGGGTGTCCAGGGAAGCTGTGGCTGCCCCATCCCTGGCAGTGTTCAAGGCCAGGCTGGACAGAGCCTTGGGTGACATGATCTAGTGGGAAGTGTCCCTGCCCATGGCAGGGGGTTGGAACTGGATGATCATAAGGTCCTTTCCAACCCAAACCATTCTATGATTCTAAGTCTGTGACAAGATTGGTGTTGGTGGGCTGAAGGGGTAGCAGGCACCTGGCTTAGAGAAGAGGAAGCTGCCTTTTTTGCTCAGTGAAACATTGGTGCCAGGGGAAAATGCAGATTATTTCATTGCATTATTTGCAAAGGTCATTTGCTGAATTTTGGACTATGAATAAAATGAGGCAAGTGTGGAAGGAACTATTCAGCCTGGATTCAACCTTTGTTTACTAAGACCCAGAAAACATTCCACGCCTTTTCCATTCCTAACTCGGTTTGGTACTCTGGACACTGTTTGGTAAAGGTTGTCCTTAATTTTTTTATGACTAGAAGCTTCTGAATTGCACTTTCCTGTCAAATTAAAAATAGGATTTCAAAGGTGAAACGTGTTGACTTTCACCTCACCAGTCCTGAAGTCTTTCTGAATATGTGATAAACAGCAGCAGAACATCACTAAAGAAAGAACAGGAAACGTTGATTGGAAATGCGAGAAGAAAAGCCTTTCCAAACGACAAATTTTGCTATTGGTTCATCATGTCCATTCCACAGTGTGAGGTGGATTTGAGAGGAAAAGCACAAGAGGAAGGTGGATTTTCACCTGAAAAGCAATTTTCTGTTTGACTGGGATGAAAAAATGGAAAAAGAGAAAGAGAGGAAGAGGAGAGGTGGAGAGAAGGGATGGGGGAAGATAGAAAGGGAAAAGGAAGGGGAGAAAGGATGAGAGGAAGGAAGGATTTAGGAATGAAAAAACATAAGTAAACCACTGCTATGCTCTGATACAGAATGCTCTGGAGGAGAAAAAGCTGAAATAAAACAGGAGAGAGCTTTAGTAGAAGACTGGCTTGTTGTCAAGAGCAGCATCTGCTGCTGGGCAAACAGAACATGAATTACAAGGGCTACATCACACTCGGTGCTTCTGGGTACCGGACACTCACCAGCTGAGGTCATGAACACATCTTCCCTGCAGGGCATGCTCTAGTCATGGATGTGTACATGTGAAACTCACTAGATTTTCATGCACTTGTCCCGAAAAGGCAATTTCATAAAGGAACTGAGTATCTTTGTTCATTTTAGGCAACATAAAAGTGTTGACAGCTAAGAAGAGGCAGAAATCAGCTTAAATAGTTACTAGTTACTACCTGGAGATGGTAGGGATGGCTAAGCATTTCAGAAAACACCTCTTGACATACAACAACAATGCCAATGAAAGAAATACAACACAGAATCATAGAATAGTGTCGTGGTTTAAGCCATAAATCAGTCTGCGTGCCCACTCACTCCTCCCACCTTCTTCCTCCCCCACTTCAGGGGGGGGAAATGGGAAGAAGAACTGAAACAATGCAACTCCCACAGGTTGAGATAAGAACAGTCCAGTAACCAAGGTATAACACAAATCACTGCTGCTACCACCAATAACAACAATGACCAGGGAAATACAAGGGAAGAGGACACAACTGCTCACCGCTCAATGACCGAGCTGTGAACTGAACTCTTCCAGGTTCCTGCCCTGTTTTACATCCTGGGCATGACGTGCTGTGGTATGGAATACCTCTTTGGTCAGCTTGGGTCAGGTGTCCTGTCTGCTTCCTCCCGGCTTCCCCTCCTCCCTGGCAGAGCATGAGACTCAGAAAGTCCTTGGTCACACTAAAACATTCTAAACTGTAACTATAAACACTGGTGTTATCAGTGCTGTTCTCAGTTTGAAAGTCAAAAACACAGCATTGCACCAGCTACTGCTTTAATCTGCCCACATCTGTGCATCAATAACCAAACCTGTTTCACACAGTGTATATGGTGGGACAGTGTCCCATGCCACAATGCTGCTCTTCCTGCATCTGATGACTTCATACTAAACTGGCATGAAGGACTTATTTGTTCTTGAAGATGGAAAGTCACAGACTGACTTGATTTGTATGTAGAGAAATAAGTTTGGAGGGGAGCATCCACAGGCATAAAAAGGTTTGGTAAATAAGGCCTATTACAGAGGGCAGGCTTAGCAAGAAAATATGGCTTGGGGATACAGGTTAATTGCCTATAAATA
Source organism: Forpus xanthops (assembly GCA_032466535.1). Classification (NCBI taxonomy): domain Eukaryota; kingdom Metazoa; phylum Chordata; class Aves; order Psittaciformes; family Psittacidae; genus Forpus; species Forpus xanthops. Next base: position 48,113 of record JASSUY010054751.1, on the reverse strand, counting down.
AATGAAACCTACTATTAACTACCTACGTACCTAACTGCATTTGGTTTTGAAGTCAGTGAGGTCAACCCAAGTAATATTAGATGAACACTATGGTAGGGAATATTTAATGCTGCACAAAAAGACATTCTCAGAAAGCTATTCAAGCGATTGATCGGGTTGCTAGAGAGGAATGAAGGATAATTTTCACAGGGAGTATATAAAATTCTCATCCTTCTCTCTGAAGCATGGAGAAAATCAAATCAAACCAAGTAAAATGAAAAGAAACTGATACCAGCTAATACACTTGGGTACTGCTGAACCATTCAAAGTCTGAGGTGACCTAGGGCTTTCCCAGATGTAGATGGGATGGGTGACTGGTTTTGCAACACAGTCCTCTTCCATTGGCTGCAGAACAAACAGAGCGTACATGTGTATTTATGGGATGTGACTAATGCTTTCACTTTTCTCAAATGCAAAGCTTATTAGGTGGTCCAATACTTTAGTCGTAAGTTACAGATATGTTAAGAAATTTATACATTATGTGGATGGCTTCTGAATGCACCTAGACCACAAATCCAATCCAAAAAATTACTGATTAAGCCATGATTTGTTTTGTTTTGCTTCCATGGTCTCTCTCAGGAAGTTCAAAATTCAATGTTTTCAGTGATTGAAAGGAAACTGAGAAAACTGCAATTCAAATGAATTTGGGGTTTGGTTAATAGTGTTGTGTCTTGACTGTCAGCCACCTCCTGACCCCACAACAATGGACAATCCATGGCAAGATAGGAGTGGTATGAGCTTCTCACCACTTGCTGCCTTTACCAGGTTGACACCTGATGATGTTTTCAAGTACTAGTGCACTGGTACATTTCATTAGCAAAGTGTCAAGCCAAAGCCAGCCCAACTGCTGCAGGGCACAACTTAATTGAAAGCAAACTTACTTATGCTGTTAGCAGACAGTGAAGCTGCAGCGAGCACCTTGCACAAAGGCTATGATGCTAGGGGTACTTCTACATTGTGGTGCTGTCTATTGTGTAGTTACAGTCTTACTTACCCCGATTTTGTTACTGTACAGCTACTCAGGTTGTTTCCTGCCCTACTGTTGATATATCCCTCCCCAACTTTCACTTTGCTACTGGTAGGTTCAACTATGTAAGACATTGGTGATGTCAAGTAATCTGTGGCTACCTTGGCTCCCAGTGAGATGAATCCAGACTCAGTCAGAACTGATGCCTCAAGGTTTTCTTGTTCCTCCTCTCCTTCCATGTTGACATAAGAGAGGAAGTGATGTGATTGCAGCACATCTGAAAACCCTTATCTACAATGTCCAGATGACAATGAGTCCGTTATAGGAAATAAACAACCCAAAGGGAAAGGTGATTGACTAGATTATTACAACGGTAGGTGGGAAGACAGAGGATCAGAGAACACAGAGTCAAAAATACATCTTCCTTCCTTATGAAGTCCTTTCTTTACTGCTCTCCAAAGGCAGATCTGAAATGCTTCCTTTTTTGCCATCTGGAATTATTATAAGGAAAGGCTGACGTCTCCTTACCACACCTCTAGGCATTGGAACTGTATTTAGAAGACAGACCAGGAAAACCCCAGTCATGAGGCAATGTTTTGCTCTACAAGTGTATGCTTGTTTCTCATTGAAAACCCATCTGTGGATGGCTACACAGTGGCCAACATTTTATCCTCTTCTGCAAACCAAGCATGCACACCCAAATTTTATGATCTATTTGAGAACAGCCATTCAACAACCTCTTTCTATTGTTCAATCCTAATGAGCTTTGGATGCTAAAATGCAAGGGAGGCTGGAGTAAAGCAATAAAGCAGTACTCATGCTGAATGTCACTGAAAACAACGCTGCTGAAGAAGAGTGGGGAGGCATGTTGCAGTAGTAATCTAATTCATGGGTGTAGATGGCAATGGTTACTGATGCAGCGGACTGCTGTACAACACAGAATCTGAAATTAGGCATTTCACTACAGCTTTGTTCTGCAAGGCAACAGTCTGGGGGACGAGAAAGCAGAAAACATCCCTCACCTGGTCCAGAAGCAGCACTGTCAGTGTGGGACATATTCTGATGCCTTTAAACCAGATTATTTCTGGCCTAATTCCACGATAACTCTCCAGATTCATGATGACAATAACACCAGGAATCTGACTTTTCACTGCACACTGGAAAGTACTCCATGCAATTAAAAAGAAACATAAATTAAACCAAATGGAGATCCTGATCTGCTAAACTTTGCCCTTCACCTTACTCTTCTGCTTTATATTGCTCTGTGGTTTCATTTCCTACTGCACACTTCAATCTGCTGCCCAGTCTTGGGCATGCCACTCTCATTTCCAAACCCTTGGACTTTCAGCTCTTATTTTATTGCATGCTGCAGATCCTCTGCTATGTTTAAACCTTCACTAAGTGCAATACCCAGGATTTAATGTCCTCCCTGCCAACATAATGTGGCATTATGCAAGCAGTACCTATACTGAGCATTCTTTTCCTCTCTAAAATGAACTTCGAGATAGATACAGAAATACGTCATCCCTTCCATCCTCTGTCCTCCAGCATACCTATTCCTAGAACTTGTGAATTCTAGTTGCCATTTATATGGCCTTACAGGCAATTAATGGGTATCACCTTTATGATCATAGGAGAGAAGATCTGTTTCTGTGTATTATTAGTCTCTATATCAGAATCTAAGGGTCCAAGTAGTGCTTTGGTTACCTTTTCAAGTTGATTCTATTATCTCTCTTAGCACTGAAAAAGAGCCCCTACCTTATCAAATGAATTCCTTTAAGGCCATGAAATAGTAAGATCAGTAGTAAACCAACTATGCAAGACCCTTACTGACAACACTGCAACTAATTCAGAATCTATAGGTTAAAAATCATAGAATTACAGAACGGTTTAGGTTGGAAAGGACCTGAAGATCATCCAGTTCCAATCCCTTGCTGTGGGCAAGGGCACCTGACACTAGACCATGTCACCCAAGGCTCTGTCCAACCTGGCCCTGAACACTGACAGAGGTGGAGCATCTACTACTTCTTTGGGCAACCCATTCCAGTGCCTCACCACCCTCACAGTAAAGAACTCCTTCCTTACATCCAACCTGAACTTCCACTGTTTTAGTTTGAAACCATCATCCCTTGTCCTATCACTACAGTCCCTGATGAAGAGTCCCTCTCCAGTATCCTCTCAGCCCCCAAATGTCCCTTCTGTTTATATTTATAATCCAAAAATCAAACTGAGGAAAAAATTAATGAATCCAATCAAACAAGACCCCAAAAAGCATACAAAGTTAAACTCTGACTGGACCATAAGGAAAAATATCTAGCTATCTTGTGGCCCTTAGCACAAGTGCCAGAGTGAATTGCACTGATGAATTTGCACCCATGTGAACACTGGACTCAGGTTTCTTAAAAGGCATTCCAAGCACTAATGAAGTTTATGCTTTCCTAAGGAAATTTTTACCATATGAGAGACTCTGAAGTTGTCAGGGAGCTGCAAAGCAAGCTGGGGAGGGCAAGCCAGGAGAGAGGGAGACAGCAATGTGAGCTGGGGCAGTGACCTCTCCATCAAGGGCTTCATCCCACAGCACCCAAGCAAGAGCATTGAAAGTTTAAGACAGTAATCAGGGACAGCCAAAGGCTCCAAGCACATCTATAGAAACAAGGCAGATCCAGGACAAAGTGAGTTGAGTCAGGTTCAGCACTGTGGCCAGGCAGAGCAGACCTAAAGCATAGCTCAGGCAGGGACCAAGTGCAAGGGACTGAGCTTCACTGCATCTCCCAAGCAGGGATGTGCTGCTCCGATGGAGGCATCTCACACTCTCTCACAGCATTGTGATCCAAGGATACAGAGCACTGTGTATCAGAGATGGCCTAAATCATGGCCAGCCAAATCACTAGAGCAAGAGGAAGACAGGCAGATAGTTCTGGTGCACTTAGGCCCCTGCACACACTTTGTCACAAAGCAGCTACACATATATACTCACAACTCAAAGAGGAATGAGGCATAGGCACAAATGCTGTCTCTTCATCACCCATGCAACCTTCTTGATGCAGCGTTGTCCATGCCTAAAGAATGACCAAGGTCCAAAGCAGTACATGCTAGCAACCATTCCTAATGGACAGTTTGGATGCTGCCACCTTCTTTCTGCATGGAAAATGTCCCTGCTCACTGGAGACTAGATTACCTTTAAAGGTCTCTTCCAACACAAAATATTCTATGATTCTATGACTCTGTAATTTAACCATGAGGACATAACCAGGCCTTGGATCCACAGGACAGCCACTGGCCTTATTTTATTCAGCAGTATAGATACATTCCCTCCTGAATTCTACTAGCACATTAATTGCACCTCTTCCTATAAATCCTCCTTATTTCCAGCCCTGATGCTAATCAGATGTAACAGAAACTCAGAAAATCAACAGCTTGTTCAAGTGAAATGTGATGATTCTCTGTTACTCTTGATGGAGAGCACAATGCCAACCCAGCTCCCACATACCTCACCTTCAATGACTGTGCGGCTCAGGCAAGTCGTCCAAAGGACTAGTGAGGACACACACTATCATATTGACTCCTCTTTCATGGAGAACAAATGGTGATTGCAAGCCAAGCCCAGGACATTGAAAGCCAGGGAGAAAGCATTTGGATAAAGTGATCTAAGCAATGATACTCAACAGCCGCTCTAACTGAAGTTGACATCAGATTCGGATTGTCATCACCTCTCAAATGAAATCGGTGATTTTGGTCCCTAAAGAGGGTGTCTAACAGGAACACACTTCGTTTCTGAAGGAAAAATGAGAATGAAAATCAGAGAATGATTCATGGCTGCAACATTTTCTGATTAGATAATGATGGTTTGCGATACAAGAGGAACATGTCCTGTTTACATTGCACCTTGCAGCGTGATCTGACAGGCAACCGCAAAAGCAATTATACAAATAGCATTCTTGCAATATGTTCCACTAGATACCATTACAGATATCCAGTGCTGGAGAGTCTAAAATCTCCCCAGGAAGTGTTTCAGTCTCCTTATCATTAGATAGCATTTCTTAGTAACTACCCTGATTCTTTCTTGCTGTGGTCTAAGTCCATTACTTCTTGTTCTTCTCACCTGCAATAAACAAAAGAGCAATGATGATTCCTTTCTTCTTTGCAGCAGACTTTTCAGTACCAGGAGACTGTTGTCTTCATCTTTGTCTTTTATTTTGTAGCTTAACCATCTCTTTTGTAACCTCCCCTCTGCAGTAAAGCTTGCAAGCTCTCAGACCACTCCTGTCGCTTTCCTGTAAGCTCTCAGTAACTGGACCCTGCATCAAATGTCTAACACCATACAGCAGATTAAGTTGCCCTGGACTAATGTGATGATGACCCACACGAAAGACACATTAAAGAATGGGTTTTAAGGAATTTAAAGTATATGGTCTCAACCCAGCCACCACCTGTCACTGGAGTAAGAACTCAGATTCAATAATATGGCAGGAAAAAACTGGCCTGCACTGGGATCTGTCCAACTAAGTGTGGCTCATAATCTAGCTACCTGAACACAACCATCTGCATAAGAAATGCGCTGCAGTATCTGACATATCCTCATAGACATGAGCAGCTCTTGAGACACCGCACTTGCAGCACTGTGTGCAGTTGTGGTGTCCTCAATATAAGAAGGACATGGAACTGCTGGAGCAAGTCAGAGGAGGCCACAAGGATGATCAGGGACTGGAGCACCTCTTGTATGGAGACAGGCTGAGAACATTGGGGTTGTTGAGCCTGAAGAAGAGAAGCTGCACAGAGACCTCAGAGCAGCTTCCAGTGTCTGTGGAAGCAGTAAATGCTCCATCCCTGGCAGTGTTCAAGGCTGGGTTGGACAGAGCCTTGGGCGACATGGTTCAGTGTGAGGTTCCCCTGCCTATGGCAGGGAGTTGGAGCTGGATCACCTTAAGCTCCTTTCCAACCCAAAGCATTCTATATTTCTATATGGAACAAGAAGAGAGCAGAGGTGTGTTTTTTTATGTCCAAGGCTGCACGCCCATCAATTATTACTGAATCAGAGATGGAAGAAAAGAGAAACCAGAGTCTTTGAACCTGAAATTAGAGTAACTATGAGGAACTTCATGGTCCTACACTTCTGCCTACTTGAAGGTTTCTTAAATCCTTCTATGAAGCATATGTATTCAGACTTATCCCACTGAACTGTGGATGTCTAATTTAGGACCTCAGAATAGGAAGCCAGATGTCCTATGCTCCCACCAAAAACATAAGGGAAACAGGGACTTCTAGACAATGGTTAAGCCCACATAACATCAAGATGACAAAATGCCTTGGAAACATGGGGTTTAAAAATAAAGGCAGGAAGCTCTCATTTCGTCTGTGATTTCTGAGTCTTAGTGACACATATACTGTATGCTTTCAGAGTAAAAAGGAAGGAGGAAGACAGCAAGGTATATTCCATTATATGAATACATGGCATTCATATTCCTTTAAGGTCAAAGAAATTGGAACTTGAAGTAAAATGTGACTGCGGCATTTGTATTGTATTGCTGGTAGCTGAAATCAGTTGTTACTACATCTTTATACTCCTACATATTAAATAATATACTCTTCATCTTTTAAAGACACCATTGGGAAGACAAATAAGGAAAGCTTGAAGACTATGAGTAGAATTTAAGATTTCCCTGCTTTCCCTTTCCATGCTTACTTGCATGCTCATGAATTTTCCCCAGTACTATTAAATCAGCGCACTTGACCTCTATAGTGGATAGAGCTCTATTCTAGTTCCATTCACGGCAACAAGAAGTGTGCCTTTGACATCTGTGAAAGCCTGAAATTACAGATGATTTCCTTTTCTTTAAACTCTTAAGGAAGAAAGTTTCAGGAAAGGAGCAATATCCACTGGGACAGGCTCTAAAGAGGAGAGAGAAATACAAGCAGAGTTCAGTTTAGTTTTGATATGTTTCAGAACTATGTAAGAAAAATGTCTTTGCCAGTAAAAAGAACCTGATGCAAGAATTGTTTCTCACAAATGGGGAGCACTGTTGTCTATAAAAAAAGAACAATATACTGTTACTCACAAGGGAAACAAAAAAGCAAGCTACAAAGGATATACACAAGATGAACCCACTAAAATGGAGCTACTGCAGCATTTATTGTGACAAAATGTTACGGTTCAAGCTCAGCTGTAACTCAGAACCATGCAGCTGCGTACTCACTCCCCCCTTCTTCCCCCTTGTTCCTGGAGGGATGGGGAGGGGAATCGAAAGAATGCAACTCCCACAGCCTGAGATAAGAACAGTCCAGTAACTGAGGTACAACACAAACCACTGCTGCTACCACCAATAATAATAATGAAAAGGGAAATAACAAGGGAAGAGAATACAACCGCTCACCACCTGCTGACCGATACCCAGCCTGACTCAGCAGTGATCTAACCCTTCCAGGTAACTGCCCCCAGTTCTTACATCCTGGGCATGACGTGCTGTGGTATGGAATACCTCTCTGATCAGTTTGGGCCAGGTGTCCTGTCTCTGCTTTCTCCTGGCTTCCCCTCCTCCCTGGCAGAGCACAAGACTCAGAAAGTCCTTGGTTACAGTAAACATTATTGAGCAGCAACTGCAAACATCAGTGTTATCAGCACTGTTCCCAGACTGAAAGTCAAAACCACAGCACTGCACCAGCTACTAAGGAGGAGAAAAATTACTGCTACTGCTGAACCCAGGACACATAAAAAACATCACCGATTTTTGACCCAAATTGTTTTAATAGTGAAATTGTGCTTTGTGAGGAGGACCTGGTTTCTTCACATGTTCTCTAGTCTTCTAAGATCACTCCCCTGAAGAACTTAATCCCAGTCTGTTCCACAGCCTCCCCAGCACCTATCCAGGACAGCAGTACTGGAGCCTTTCATTGAAAATGTCTCCCCACACAAGGGCCAGGAAAACATCAGCCTCCTCAATGACTGCTCAATGGACACAGCATTACTGTTGGCCTCCTCTGCTCCACTGAATCTTTTAGGATGAGATTCTCTTGGACAAAGGAGAGCTGTGATTGGTACCAGGAGAATGTGACAGTGCTCAACTGGAGGTGGGCATCAAGCACTTGCTTCTCAAACTTGGAGATGTCATACGTGAGGTGCTGTGTAACTCGGCATGACCACCTCTCAAAGACTGAGTAGGAAGAGAGGAGAAAGACAAAACTAGTCTGTAGCACCCCTAGCTCCTAATGCTTCCATCTCAGTTGGCCCAGACACACAATTGTCTTCAAAGGGACTCATCTGCAACAAGGCACTGTCTTCTCTTTCCCTGTGACGGGTGATCACAGCACCAGAACATCAATTCCCTATGTTTCAGCAACATAACAAGAAGCCCCCAGTAGTAGAACACTCAAGAAGTAGTGCTTTCCTTGTACTTCCAAGGGCTATGGAAAAGCACTTGGAAGTTCTGTTTCTCCTTAACTCTTTTGTGGATACAAAATATCTCTATGCTTTATATGATGCACTAACGGGCTTGCTTTGCCTTTGGAATACCTGCTCCAAGAGAGATTGATAATGGATTTTCACAAGAACCTAGAAACAATGTAATGAAATATATGTGGTATCCTGATGCTGACAGGACATTACTTAGGCTACACAGGAATACAGAGAAAGACAAGCTGGTGCTGATCTTAATTACTGATGGCCTCCACAGGCGATAAGACAAACATGACAACTGATAGTGCTAGGTAGCAGAAAAAGGTGTAAAAAGGTGCAAAACCCTTAATGCCAGACAACTACACATATTTACAGTACCTGAGGATCAAATTAAAAGGTTAAAAGCAGTCCAAACTTTTCTACTTGCACCAAAACAATTCAAGTAGAAACCAAAACACCCATATTGCTGAAAGTCTAAGCAGAACCACACACAGCATTCGTTCCAGATTCAACTTTTCATAAGTTCCTAAGGAAACCAAAACCTAACTACAGAAGATTTCATTTGGATGAATGTTTGAAGGAAGCTTCTCCCTATTTACCAAGAATGATAATAAGACTTCTCAAGTACAACCTCAATCTCTTACATTTATATAGAACCACAGAATCATAGAATAGTTAGGGTTGGAGTTCCAACCCCCCTGCCATGGGCAGGGACACCTCCCACTAAACCATGCCACCCAAGGCACTGTCCAGCCTGGCCTTGAAAATATATATATATGTAGTTGAATTGCACTGAGATTACTGATGTAGTTTTCATTTTATCAGTGTTTGTTGCAATGCAGGAGGTAAGCTTACAGAACTTGCTGGACAGTGATTTGTCTATCAAGAAATAAAATCCCTAGTAATGGCAAAGAATCCCTTGGGGGAATGCGGGGGTGCTACTAAGAGCTGGTTTAAGGGTTCAGACTTAAACAGGGGAAGTTTAGACTGGATATGAGGAAGAAATTCTTTAAGGGTGGTGAGGCACCGGAAGGGGTTGCCCAGGGAAGTTGTGAATGCTCCATTGCTGGTGGTGTTCAAGGCTGGGTTGGACATAGCCTTGGGTGACATGGTTTAGTGGGAGGCGTCCCTGCCCCTGGGAGGGGGGTCAGAGCTAGATGATCTTAAAGTCTTTTCCAACCCTAACTATTCTATGATTCTACTTGGCAGAACTGCCTGGATTTATGGCTGCCCAACAGCATCTGAGTGATACAATGGACAGGGGCGCTTCCAAAATATAAGGCATTTTTCCCACAAAATAATTTTGTCTTCTAGCAAACAGGGGTAACTCTCACAAAAGCACTCAGACTTAATGAATATGTAGTACCTACGTCTCATTTGGCCACATACCTTTCTAGTTCTTCATAGTTTTCATAGCCTGAATCAATGGATCCAATGTACATTCTTCTCTTGGTGTGAACACAGTGCAAAAGAGGAAACAGCTGCACCAAACTTCATTATATATTAATTTCCTACAAAAGTGTAAGAGCAACGCCCAGTTAAATGTTCTCCAACTTATGCTGTACTAATGGAGTACAAAGATTTGACCCCTCTGTAGTTGCTGATATCTTTTATTGACCAGAGGTTCCATTGAGATTCTATACCTCAAACTTTGTTCTTCTGTTAGGTAACAAAAATCTGCCTCTGTGTCAGGCAAGCTGGGTCCAAAATACCTGTTTCATGCTAGAGAAGATTATAAGTACATCTAAGTCAGTGATTTTTTAGCTTAAGTTATGACTCAGCTTTTATGCAGAAAAAAGAGAGACAATAATAAGATTTTAAGTTTATCTCACTAGTAAGTCATGCTTGTTGGATTATGATCAATAGCCAAGAGGTAAAATCAGCTCTCTTAATGTTTCCTAAATTACCAAGCATAATGAAAAAAATGCTTTGCTTGATATTCGTATCTAATAAAAAGGATGATGACTAACAGCATTAATCTCTTTTCTTTTCAAAGTTCTGTACAAATATCAGTATATAACTATTGGGTGTCCAATGGGGTTCTGTTGACAGGAATCAGTTGCCTCATGTCAGTCACAACCAGTTCCATCCCTTTAGTCCTAATCCTGACAGTTCAGTCAATTTTCCACCCAAGTTTTCTCCCACTTATCAAGTCCATATCTCACCAGTTCAGCTATATATATCCACACCTGATGTGCTACAAATGCACCCATACTTTGATGTCTAAGCTCTTATTATAAGGGCGGCTGGAACTAGATGATCTTAAGGTCCTTTCCAACCCTAACTATACTATGATTTTATGATGATTCTATAATAATGGTAGAACCACTTGGTTCCCGTCATAAAGACTAGGAATTGAATCAGCTAACTCTAAAGTACAGATTTACTGGAAGGTCAGTTGAATCTTTTTCCAGTTGCCCATACAGAAGCATCAAGCATCATTTGAGATGAATACCAGCTGCCAGCTCAGGAGGCCATGGGTTTCCTGCACTTCCTGTCTCATACCTGTCAGCCTTACATTACTGCTTGGGATTTCCAAGTGCATCTCAAATGGCACTAGATGCCTCTGTTGGGCAACTGAATTGTACCTTCCATCTCCATCAAATACAATGGGAATTCTGACACTCAAATCAGATGTAGGCACCTACAGAGCAGACAAAGACAAGTGTCTTCAGTTCAAAGGAACCCCCAACCAAGCTTACTCTTTCAGCTGTTCAGGGAAGCACTGATACATGCCATGTTGTGGAGCACGTGTAGATGCTGAAAACGCATTACCCAAGGGCTACATCCATTCAATTTGTGCCTTCTGATCTGAAAAGCCAGTGAGAGCTGTGCTTAGTTAACATATTCCATGTGAAAAAACGAGGAGAAAGCCTATCATTCCCAAAGTATGGCAGGTATGCACATACACGTCAGCCCAGTAGGGGATATAGGAATGAATACTGGCAAAGACAGGATTGAGCTGACCACCCTGAACCCTTAACAGTGTGTGATGTGGAACAAACTAGAGACATCAGAGCTTGCCATGTAAGAACAAGCTATGGCCTAGCAGCAGCATTTTCTTTCCTAGGAAACTTCTAACTAAGGACAATCTTTATGCGAGAGAAATGTAAAGAATGTTTCTCTGAAGACCAGGAAGTCAAGTCTTTCTCATCACCTTTGTCTAAGGAAACCCTTTATCATCACAAAGAAAGATACACAATTACTTCTTCAAAGCAAAATGAAACCCCTTTTTGTCCCACTCTCCACTTTTAATTCTTCATTTCCAAATGTGTTCAAGAGCTTTGCATGTCACTGAAGTCAGATTTAGTGAGACTGTAATTCACTCTCTTTTCTCCTCCTGAACACAAGCTGAACTTTACAATTTCTGTTCTCCGCTTCTGACAGTGCCAGGCTGTGACCTGACAGATGTAGTACAAATGTGTCCCATCAGGACTGTGATTTCTTTCATGAGTATGGAGAAATCCTTTAACTTCTTCCATGTTTGTCAAATGGAGATAAAATCAACTTCATTTTCCACATAATTTTCCCTTCATGATCAATATAGTTATTAAAACATGATGGGAGAAAATGCATTTACTTTCTCAGCTACTTCTGAGACCTGAGATTCCCCAGGATCTCTGTAATACTAAAACACATCTGACAGAGGTCACTTGTGATTTTGGGAGGAACAACAGACTTCCATAGTGGAAACTAGAAACACGTCAGGATTCTCTACTTGGCACAGGAGGATACTAAATATTTACTTTTTAGGAAGAGAAATCAAACCCTATTTGCCTAGCAGTTAAGTGCTTTTTTGAAGGTACTTGTCTATCGCAATGAAGTCAAGATGTTCACCTCGAAGGCATTATTTATCACAGACTAAGGTATCCAAGAGAAGCAGGATGAACTCTCTCCCAGAGGTAAAGCAAAGGCTTAATCTGTCTTGGACTAGCTGCTTGAATTTTAAGCATCAAGGCAGATGAAATGACTCTATGCTAACTACAGGTCCCTACACTATGCCTGTGAAAAAGATGGGCTGATAAACTGATGCTCATGAGAATCAAGTAAAAGATCAAGGCACAGGAATCAGAATATAAATCCTCATACAAGAACTCAACTATTAGTTTCCATGTGGCTTTTAAAAGCAATGTGGCATCTTTTGAGAGGCCAATTATCAAAACCTGATGGAATGCCTTAGGAATGGTGGCACTGTTTGGACAATGCCCACAAACCAGAAAGGCATCATCAGGAAGTGAACAGAAAACCACTGCTACCTGCATGTGAAGGTTTTCAGCAGAGGTTTCCATTATGAACACTGACCAAGCTCAACTACTTTGCTACTTGATGAGATCTGACAAGCTCACAGCCCAGTGTAATACTGCTTTAGGCTACACAGCTGGGACTCAGACCAGGATACTCAGGTTCTGCTCCCGGTTTTCCTCAGATTCAGGTTAGATATACATCTCCAGTGCCAATATTCCTAACAACTGGAATTCCTGTCCCATTAAGAGGCAATTTTAATACCATTTCTTACAGCTTTGACCTTTGGGCAATGCAATTGATTATATGTGCTGCCACTGGGCATAAGAATGACTCTACGTGTGGTTTTCCACTCAGTAACTGAGGAATTCCATTCATTCCTCTGTTCAAATGAGGTCATTAAGAGAAATGTAACTCACTAGTTTATGTCATTGTCAGTGAGGGAAAATTGCTTTTTAATCTCTGACCCCTCAAAGTGAAATTGCACCATGGAAAGAGATTCTGTTAAGCAAATGAAAGAGAAAAAAACCAAAGGAACATGATTTCCTTCTGCCGTCTCTGACTTGTCACAGATGAGACTTGTTCAGCTTCCACGCACAAAATCCTTGCCTTTGGAATACTGAATCCAGACCACCATATATAATGTAATCTACCTATTCCTAAATCCTGACTTTATACAGTCTCAGTGCTGCACATCACCAATGCAAACAGTGAAGAGCACAGGTGAAGACTATAGCCTACCCATTCACTTTCTTATCAGCCATAGCAGCTTCATCAGCAATACCCCACCACTAAATATGCTCCCAATCTTGCCATCATATCCTTCCCTTCTCCTCCACTCTTGCCCTAACCATTGCCTCCTTGAATAAGTGAGCTCACAGTAGACTATTTTAACTTCCCTTTTTCCTCCCAAAAGCTTACTGAGAATGGTTTATAACAAAGGAAAGAAAGAATAAGCTTCTACTTGGCGAGTCAACTCTCTTCTTGAAGAGATGTTCAGCTGAAATTACAAATGGCCTGAATGATTTTACCTTCAAATGCAAGAGCACCCAACTGCATGACAACCAAAAGCTCTAAACAGAGCCTTTTCCCAATAAATATTTGATCACAGAGATCCATTATTTATATAAAAAGAAGATAGGTTTAAATAAATGTTATGGCTCAGACCTCGGCGAGGTTAAGTTGCTGCTCTCACACAGCTCATTTATCACTTGGACTGTCGCTGACTTGAACACCATCTCCTATGGTAAGTGGCTGTTTTGTAAATGGGCTGTATTAACATACAGTTAAAAAAACATGCTCAAACAGAAGCTGCTTCAATATAAAACACTCTTAAATCTGAAAACTCACCGTGCCTTTCACAGGGAACAAGTGGAGCAAGGAGAAAAGGAAGCAACAACCTACTATCCCAACCACCTACTGCTACTGCCTATTTGTAGAAGGAGAATAAAGAGTGAAACTAGTTGTTCAAAGCACTGCCCTGGACAGCCTTGCTTGCTGGCCACAGCACACTGATAAAACAAAAGGAGCCTGAAAGTACAGGCATGCATGCATCAAGGAATTCAAGACTGCACATATACAGACCATGTTGGGGGCATATCTGATAGGTGATAATGGCAAATATCATTATGGCCAAGTTGGATGGAGCCTTGGGTGACATGGTTTAATGTGTGGTGTCCCTGCTCATGGATGGAATAGGCACACCTTTGCTGATCTTAAAGTCCTTTTAAATTCTAACTATTCTATGATCTTATGATTCTGTGTGTTGGGTTTTGATCAATCTGAGTGAGCAAATCAGTGTGATCATTATAAGGGTGTGGACTGTTTGAGGCAGCAGTGTTGCTGCCAACCACGCATCCGGAGGGGAGGACTGAGACATTGGAATTAAGAGTGAAAATGAAAAGATACGAGTTAATGGGAGAGGGAAAGGGTGGAAGAGAAAATAAGTGCTATGAAGGAACAGATGCTTTGAAGTTGAAGATGTGAGTTCTGAGTGGGAAGCACAGGCAGAGGTTTCTGAACTGATTTGATATGTGTTGCCATGGACTGAGAAACAGAAAAACAGAAAGGGACTTTGAAAGTTATCTTTGGAGAGAATCAGGCAATTTGGGGAGGATTTCTTTTACTAACTGAAGGTCATGGCACAGAATCATGAGGGCTCTGGATGGTGGCAAAGTTTCCTTCTGCCGCTGTAGATTCTCCTGGAAGGCTTGCTAAGGCACATGAAAAACAACAAGGTGCTTGCTGACAGCCAGAATGGCTTCACTAGGGGGAAATCCTACCTGACCAATTTGGTGGCCTTCTATGCTGGAGCTACAGAACTGATGGACAGGGCTAGAGCAGTTGATGTCATCTACCTGGACTTGTGCAAAGCATTTGACACTGTCCCACACAACATTCTTGTCTCTAAGTTGGTGAGACATCAATGATAGATGGACCATCCCAGTGGATAAAGAACTGACTGGATGGCTGCACACAAAGAGTTGTGCTCAATGGTTCAATGTCCAGCTGGAGACCAGTAACGAGCAGTATCCCTGAGTGACTGGTGTTGGGACTGATCTTGTTCAACATATTTGTCCATGACATGGAAAGTGGGATTGAGTGTGCCCTCAGAAAGCTTGCTGATGACACCAAGCTCTGTGGTTGATATGTTGAAGGGAATGAATGACATCAAGAGGGACCTTGACATATTTGTGAGGCGGGCTGATGCCAACCTGATGAAGTTTAACTATGACAAGTGCAAGGTCCTACACCTGGGTTGGAACACAGCTACAGGTTTGGCCAGAGAAGAGATTAAGAGGAGCCCTGAGGAGAAGGAACTGGGGATACTGGTTAATGAGAAACTTAACATGAGTTGGATTCAGTGTGCACTTGCAGCCCAGAAAGCCAACTGTATCCTGGGCTGCATCAAAAGGAGCATAACCAGCAGGTCGAGGGAGGTGATCCTGCCCCTCTACTCTGTTTTTGTGAGACCTCACTTGGAGTACTGTGTGCAGTGCAGTGCCCTCAACATAAGGAGGATATGAAACTGTTAGAACAAGTCCAGAAGAGGACAGGAGGATGATCAGGGGACTGAAGCACCTCCTGTATGAAGACAGGATGAGAAAGTTGAGGCTGCTCAGCCTGGATAAGAGAAGGCTGTGTGAAGAACTCATAGCAGCCTTCCAGTATCTGAAGGGGGGCTACAGGAATGCTGGGGAGTGACTCTTCATGAGGGACTGTAGTGAGAGGACAAAGGGTAATGGGTTAAAACTTAAACAGGGGAAGTTTAGACTGGATATATGGAGCAAGTTCTTTAGTGTTAAGGTGGTGAGGCACTGGAATGGGTTGCTCAGGGAAGTTGTGAATGCTCCATCACTGGCAGTGTTCAAGGTCGGGCTGGACAGAGTTTTGGGTGTCATGGTTTAGTGGGAAGTGACCTTGCTAATAACAGGGGGCGTGGAACTAGATGATCTTAAGGTCCTTTCCAACCCTAACTATTCTATGATTCTATGATTCGAATTACAGCTCAGTCATGTAATTACACAGTCACTTCAGTAATGGCTTTTGCTTGGAGTCCTTACAGAACTCCGAGTTCTTTACTGCAGCATTAATTCAGCTCCAATCACTTTCACAAGCAGAAAATGCCAGAAGAAAGAACAGCTTCATAATCCCCTTCTTCCAAGTGTTAATTCCCCAAAGAAGCAGCAAACTCAGCCACACTCAGGCTAGTGACAGACAGAGCTGAGAAACAGCAACATGAGGTTGACTGTATATACTGCATCTTATAGTTAGATATAGTTAGATCATCACTATAGACATAGTTATTGTCATTACAGATATAGTTAGATCATCACTGCAGCTCAATCACAAATCTGCCTTACAAACATGTAGCATCTTCTTATCCCAGGAGATTCAGTAGCTACAAAGCTGTGTTTGCACCAAGATATTCCAATCACACCAGCTCACTGTGGCTTTGCAGCACACTGGGCAGCTGCTGCAGGAGACGTCAGGGTTCAGTCCCATCATATCGTGGTGCTAACAGGCTGTACACTGTAGTCTTGAAACTATTCGCTTCAACTGACTTAATGGCAGTGTAAGTTAAGATCTTAGAGCATACCCATAGGAAACAGAAGACAAACTTCATTATCACAGTATTTATAATTAGCAAGTTCTTTAAGAAGCATGACCAGCAGGTTGAAGGAGGTGATCTTGCCCTTCTACTCTACTCTCATGAGACCCCACTTGCAGCACTGTGTGCACTTCTGCTGTCCTTTACATGAGAAGGACATGGTACTGCTGGAAGAAGTCCGAAGAAGACCACAAGGTTGACCAGGGGCTGGAGCACCTCCCGTATGAAGACAGGTTGAGAACACTGGGGCTGTTCAGCCTGGAGAAGAGAAGCCGCATGGAGACCTCAGGGCAGCTTCCAGTGTCTGAAGGGGGCTACAAGGATACTGGAGAGGGATTCTTCATCAAGGACTGTAGTGATAGGACAATGAGTGATGGGTTGAAACTGAAACAGGGAAAGTTCAGGTTGGATATAAGAAAGAAGTTCTTTACTATGAGGGTAGTGAGGCGCTGGAATGGGCTGCCCAGAGAAGTGGTGAGTGCTCCATCCCTGGCAGTGTTCAAGGCTGGGTTGGACAGAGTTTTAGGCGATATGTTCTAGTGTGAGGTGCCCCTGCCCACGGCAGGGGACTGGAACTGGATGATCTTAAGTTCTTCTTCAACACAAACCATTCTACTATTCCAGGACTCTTAAGGTCATTTCCAACCCTAACCATTCTATGATTCTATGATTCTGTGTCTCTAGCATTGCCTCTTAAATTTCAAACACTCTGAGAAAGTGATTTTTGAAACTCATACTTTTGTTTCTAAAATATCAATGAGTTATGTAGGCAAAACTTGAAGCCTGCCCTTTATTGGTGGTCCCTGGGCAATAAGATCTCTCTGCAAACATCACAGATTTATGAGGCTTTTTTTCCTTAAAGCTCCAGCCTTCAAAGTGCCTCTCCATGTACCCCTGAAAGACATACTCAGGGATTGCTTCTTTACAGGAAAAAAAATCATTGTTCTTAGACTACACAAGTGGGTCACTGAACTGTTGCTTTCCTTTGCGATGCTAGTGAATCCAAATTAGCTTGACTTCCACAGAGGCTACGGGGAAGGAAAGCTACCAACATTAATCAGAGCTACACAAGTCGGTCTTCCAAAACAAATTAGCTTCAACAGCAGAGCCCTTCAGTCTGTGAGGCCAAGCTGAACTTAGGCCAAACTTTGTGTCAAAAAGAGTAACTGGTTTAATATGTATCCGCAGAGCCTGTCTTCCTTGCTTTTTCTTCCCCTTAATCCACCTGCAGGAAGCTGTGAACAAACCATGTTAAGTAAAACCGCTCATCTCGCTGCAGCCAGACCCGCTCTGTGATGCTCAGCACACCTGAGCTACTCTCAAAGGTACTGAGATCATCAGGGATCCAGATTTCCCCTTTTCCTAATAAAGGAATAGGTGATAGGCATGGGATTCAGTTTCCCTTGAATGTTTGCAGTGTAATCGCTATTGTCTGGACTTTACTTGTGTTAAACTGAAAGAGGGTACATTTAGATTAGGGATAAGGAAGAAGCTGTTCCCTGTGAGGTGCAGAGGCGCTGGCACAGGGTGCCCAGAGAAGCTGTGGCCGCCTCAACCCTGTCAGTGTTCAAGGCCAGGTTAGACACAGGGGCTTGGAGTAACCTGCTCTCGTGGAAGGCATCCCTGTCCATGGCAGGGGGTTGGAACTGGATGAGCTTTAAGGTCCTTTCCAACCCAAACCATTCTGTGGTTCTATAATTCTATGATTTATAGACAAAGGAGAAAAGAGACATATCCACAGAGGCAGTCATCAAACCTATGCAAAACACCTACTGTGAGACGATAACAGTGTGCTGGAAAAAATTCCTCCTCCTGGTTGTTGTAAAGGGAGTCTAGACACTAAACTCAGACACACGTCTCCACCAAACACTCATATGTGGTCCAATAAATCTCTATCTTCCAAAGACCAGTTTGACCTATGCTAAAATAGGTGCTTTAAGATAGATGAGATGAGTAACTTTTTCTAGGGGCACGGGTAGTGACACTTCAGGAGACAAATCTGGGCCATTAGGTATCAAATGGCAAGGGCTCTATTATCTGCTTTATGTCCAAGAACCACAGAAACATAGAATCATAGAATCAACTAGGTTTGAAAAGACCTTTGAGATCATTAAGTCCAACTGTTCCTCACCACCAACCCATGGCACTGAGGGCCTCGTCTACATGGTTTGTGAACACTCGCAGGCGTGATGACTCCAGCACTGCCCTGGGCAGGCTGTTCCAATGCCTGAGCACCCTTTGTGGAAGGAATTGTTCCCCACCTCCATCTAAACGTCCCGTTTCCTCTTGTCCCATCCCTTGTTTTGTGGGAGAAGAGCCTGACCCCACCTCACTACAACCTCCTTTATGTTAGTTGTAAAGAGCAATAAGGTGCTTGCTGAGCCTTCTCTTACCCAGATGAAACAAGGTCCCTACTGAAGCAAGTCTACTGCAGGAGATTGATGCTTCTGGCTTATCTCTGTTGGACTTTCTTGCCTTTTAGTCATTTTCTAAACTTGGACTTTTCTCGTGAAAAGTAGAAAAATGAAGTTAAATTGTCGAGTTTCTGTGACCAAGAGGGATTTCCAATGGAAACAGACCACTGTTCCTCTACTTCTGGTGTCATTATCCAACATTCATACTTTCATCTGCATTTTGACCCTGTGTGCTCCTGCAGATAATGCAGTGGCCCAGCTTAATTGAAACTCACAGTAAAAATAAGTTTAAGCACAAACAATTATTCTGTAATGACAGTAATTTAAAATGAGAGGAAAAAATCCGCTAATAATTAAAAATACAAATTATTTCGTCCAAAGCTGACAGTCCCCACTAAACCTTTTATGCCTCTGGGATGTAAGACTTTTTTTTTTCGCTCATGATTAATTACAAGTTCATCTATTACATCCTCTGTTCCAGCACAAATATAGCAAGCCTTTCTCACCCAATATAAATCAAGCAGTGCTGAAATCAGAACATGCACAATGATTTATAAAGGGCAGGAAAAAAATATGGAAATAAAGTGAATATGACGTAAACTAAACTTTTTCTACACCATGAATAGGCATAATGGGTATGTCTGGTTTCTATATGGCCCATAGAGTCTCTCTAATATCTGACTGCAACTGAGTTCTTAGTGAATTTACTTGGTGAAGCAGGGAAGTTTTGCTGTCAGAGGGTGAAGTCTACAGCTGAGAAGAGAAACTACAGACAGTAATATGGCTGCCAGTTACGGCCTCCAGTATGGACTCAGGGACTTCATGTGGCATCTAAGATCAAGATCATAATGACAGACTGAGAACATCACTAACTCTTCTGAGCTGTCTCATCCTACCTCTTGTAACAACAGTGCCCGACCCTTGCGCTGAATCCATCTGCCCCATGTCAGATGGAGACACACAATGGTTGTGATTTGATACCTCACCTATTTATGAGAGCAAAGAGTTGCACCTACACTCTTGATGCAGCCTGCACGTGTGTGTCCATTGAAAAGAGGAATGATAGAAAGAAGATAGAAGCCCACGGGGTAGGAGATGGAAGGGAACAGAAAAGAGGGAAGTAGGAGCATTCACATACCAGTTGCTGCTCCCTTCCCTGAGCTGGCTTCAGGGAGCACTGAGCACAGCCTTGTCCATCTTTTACTGACCACCAAGTACCTTACTTACCATATATTTCCCACATATGTTCTTTATTATTGTTTTACAGTGGAGGGGGAAGGGTGTTGTTGGGGTATTTTTGTGGGTGGGTAAAGAGTTTAGATGGGGGCATGAAAATTCACACAAAGTAACGAAACGCTATTAACACACATATCTCAACACGAAGAAACAACTTACAAAACTTAAAATGCAGCAAAAGAGCTCAGCAGGAAGATATTTACATTTGTTTAAACATTTCTATCATTTCAGGGAACCTAAATGCCTTATTCTGTGCTAGTTAAAGGATGCTTTGTTATGTTAATGTACAGGTTGGGACTGGTGCTCCAAGTTGTATTGTTGAAGTGACTGCACTGCATTATACATGAACGTTATAACCAGTCACTTAATCTTCATTCCTGACAGAAATCCATTCATTAAGTTATAGGGTAGGTCTTAACTTGAATGCTTCAGTGATGTTGACATTTTTGATTTCTCAATTTATGTACACGTTTGTCCCTATACACATAAAAATACTACACATGCACCTATTTTTATACGTATACACATAAAAATAGGAATCACACACATATTTATATACATGTATACACATAAAAAGGAATAAATAACAAATGTGTGTAAGCCAGTCTGCGTTTACAGGACAATCACACTGTACTAGAGGTTGTAGGTAACAGCCAAATACATTAATGAATTGGTAGTTTAACAAAAGCAGGCAAACTACCCAGTAGGACTTAAAAGACAGCCTGTGCTTTTGATCTCTGAGCAGCACACAAGAATACAGAGGGAATATAAAGTGTATAAACCTATGGCAGCTCCCCTGAAAGCAGTTCACCCCCAAAGGCATCAGCCTGATCATTCTTCAAATCCATTCTAGATCCTTCCAAAGCAGCCAAAGACACACATACAACCCAGAAGTATGACTGCATTATCCATATGGATACAAGCCCCACCAACATTGCTTCCTACAAAAGTCTTATAGGACATTTATGCCCTTAGCAGCAGCTCATTCACTAACACTGGCTATATCTTCATCGTAATCAACATAGTTGAGGAACAAAGCACCTCCTAACTGGCAGGCTATTTTAGCAGCTCCTGCTGGCTGAAGAAAGCCAATCCTTTACACTGTGCTGCACTCATTTTCTGCCTGACTACTCTTTGACCTTCTTAGCCAAAATTGTCATTAACTTATTTGCAGCTTTGCGATCGGCTTTACCGTCAAGTATTGAATTTATTCTAGTCTCATTTTAGACATCATGCAGTAAAAACACAACAGGTTATTTTCAAAGCAATTGCAGGATTACGTGCAGCGTGACACGCATTACCTTGAATACATATGCCTTTAAAACCAAAACACTGATGAAGCACACACTTAGGTTCTTGCAATACCTAAGTTCTGCAAAAGTTGTTCCTATTACCCGCAATTGGCAAAGTATGTTTTACCAGAGCTGTAGGTAATGTAAAATCACATTACTCCTTTTTAGTGGAGTAAAAGGCTTGTGGCTCTTATTCCTTTGGCCTGGAGGTTTTCCCCAGGCCTTCACAATTCATTGCGTCCAAGGACCAACAAGGAGGCACTATGTACTCACATAAGACCTCAGCTACATTTTGTCCTAACAAGACTACAGATGCATGAAAATCACTTTGGACTTGAACAAAATGATTCATGATTGAGGAATAAAAAACTAACAGCTGTGATTCTGTCAATCCAATACAAGCAAGAACTATTTCCTCTTTGTTTGCTTCCTCCCATACCTCTGCCTTTTCATCCCTAGAAAGTACTAACTGTAACTATTGAACAGTTCTTTCTGGTCAAGCTATCTTCAAAAAGATTAATGTTTGGGTGTTCTTTTTGAGCGTGTGCATGTTTTATTCTTGCTCTAACAAAGAAAAATCCAACCCCAAACCCCTACCCTCAAATTGCCTTTAAAAAAGTGTTGAACACCATCCCAACAGCCATTATTCACCAAGCACATCATGTCTTTTGACAGCTGAGTTGTTTCCAAAAAGCACTGTTGCCTGATTATAGGGAAATACTCCAATAAGAAGCACATATTCACTGAAATGATGCACTTTTTATGACAATCGTTCCAAGAACAACAGTAGCTAATTTGAGTTGAGTCTCCTACTGGGAAATGACTCTTTAATATGCACATCTCTTAATGACTACTTTAAAGCAAATTGTTGATGCTACAGAGATTTAATCATATATGTAAGAAAAAAGTTTAGCTCTTACTTAGAGTATGCTTTGTCATCTTTCCAGGTAGTACAAATCCAATGCAGCCAATGTGGCTCACATCAGCCAAGTGTTCTCTTTGTTTTAAATACTATTACTGAAAGGGTTATTTAGGCCCACTTACTTGGTGTTGACTGGCTTTTGCCAACTGTTCATTCGCTGATTCTACATTAGAAGATGCAGTCTCAATGTTGGCTTCAATGCTATCTGCAAATTAAGATAACAGAAGAGCATTATAGGGTTGAAACCTAAAAAAAAGACTTGATACCAACAGCAGTGTAGCATAAAGAGATGAGCCAGTTCTTATTGCAAGTTGTAGTACTACAGGGAAATAGGAATGTCACTCATTTTGATGAACACCTAATCCATCAGTTAGAGGCTGTATGACTGGTATCTATCCATGTACCCCCAGAAGTCAGAAGCTCATCCCATTCCCACTGAAATCAATGCGAAGACTTCTTGAGAACTCAAAGGAAAGCAGCTCAAGACAGGTAAATCACCTAGATTACAGTTAAATAAAAGAAGGGACATGGCAAATTGTATCTGAAATTATCTCATTATTAGCGCCCCAATCATGTGCGTTATTGAGCATCCCCGGGGGTCTGAACTTGAGCAAGTCATCTGAGACACTATCACACCCACAAAGACCAAGCCCATAGTGTGCTATTGATCACACTCTATGCTAGCTGCCTGCTGATGGTCAGATGAGATGAATCACAACCTAAACTCCTGGATCAATTTCCAAGCTGCAAGGGAGGCCTAATCAGATGCCTCACATTGAGACACACTGCTTGTATCTAATACTAAGGAAGAGGAATCTCGGACCTTGACTGGATAGGTCTGACGTTGGGGGAAGCTGAGGAAGAAATCAAAATGAGACTGGAAAAGAAAGATTATCAACCACACATTGGAGCTGGCAACTCCTCACTTCAATCAGACAAGTATTAATTCTGACTTGCTTCGAAAGCAAGACATCTACAGCACAGACCCACAAATAAGGGCTTGTGTTCCTAGAAGAAATTTTAGACCACCTTGTCCCCTAAAAGTTGTGCAGTCAATAATTTCTTGCCACAATGGAAGAGCCTGTGCGCTTGGTATGCTTCTGTGTGCTGTCAAGCAGATACTGTGACATGAAGCATGTGAAAATGGTCAGAGGAACAAAATCACAGGTTGAAAACGGAAGAAACATTAAGGTTTCAGTGCTTTCTCTAATCCTAATAAAATTAATGGAAATTCTTCAACTGATGTCATTAGGAGCAGGATTAATACACACCACAGAAGATTTAATTTATTGTTTAATTTTTGAAGGAAAGAATACTAATTAATCTGGGCACTTTTGTAGTAGGTAAAGAAATGAGGGTTTACAGATAAACTCTGGAAGAAAGTGTTTGTGTTCATGTTTTGCCATTTTAAAGTGAAACTGCACTAAAAATCCATTCAAATAATTATGCATTTCTGGTAACTCAAAAATATAACAAAAAAGCAAAAATCCCACAGATTGGAAGAAACACAAAATGAAACCACTTCATCTTCATACTCTGAAACCTGTGAAAAGACATTACTTCTGGGGTAGATGGATATACATTCCTTTCATTTTAGATTGTGCATGAAGTAGCAGAATGAGAGAATGGCTTGGGCTGGAAAAGACCTTAAGATCATCCAGTTCCAATCCCCTGCCATAGGCAGGGACACCTCACGCCAGACCATCTCACCCAAGGCTCTGTCCAACCCAGCCTTGAACACTGCCAGCAATGGAGCATTCACCACTTCTTTGGGTAACCTGTGCCAGTGTCTCAGCACCCTCACAGTAAAGAACTTCTTCCTTGTATCTAACCTAACTTCCCCTGTTTCAGTTAGAACCCATCACCCCTTGTCCTACCCCTAAAGCCCCTGATGAAGAGTCCCTCCCCAGTATCTCTGTAGACCCTTCAGATATCACCTGCATGAGAAAGAAAAAATACATGGCCATCACTTTCACAGACTGATAAGCATAATTTTCTTTGCTATATCAAGTGCTTCTCAGATCGTTTTTATAAAGCGTTTAACACCATGGACCTTGGTTGGCATCACTGACCTCTCCCCTAATGCTTTCCTTGCAATGAGGACTCTGCAGAACTTGATCAAAAGACTTCTAAGGAACTCAACCTCTGCCTATGAAGCAATATCCAATATCGTTCTACAGAGCCTTAGAAGATCTACCTGGGGTCTACCTCAAACCTCAAACAGGTATGCATGAGAAAGAAGGTGTTTCTTGTGACTAAAATAGAGTAAGCAGATTTCAACCTGTTACTTGATAATAGTGGTGTTCTAGGCGAGTTTACAAGGAAACCCCTCGTAGCACATCACTGAACCACAAGTTCTATCGCTGACAACTGTATAAACACTTCTGTTTAAATAGAATCACAGAATAATTTGGGTTGGAGAAGATCTCATAGCTCATCCAGTTCCAACCCTTGCCATGGGTAGGGACACCTCCTGTATGAAGACAGCCTGAGAAAGTTGGCGTTGCTCAGGCTGGAGAAGGCAAGGCTGCGTGGAGACCTCATAGCAGCCTTCCAATATCTGAAGAGGGCCTATAGGGATGCTGGGGAGGGACTCTTCATTAGGGACTGTAGTGACAGGACAAGGGGTAACAGGTTCAAACTTAAACAGGGGAAATTTAGACTGGATATATGGAGCAAGTTCTTTAGTGTTAAGGTGGTGAGGCACTGGAAGGGGTTCCCCAGGGAAGTTGTGAATGCTCTACTTTTGGCGGTGCTCAAGGCCGGGATGGACGTAGCCTTGGGTGGCAAGGTTTAGTGGGAGGTGTCCCTGCCCATGGCAGGGGGTTGGAACTGGATGATTGTAAGGTTCTTTCCAACCCAAACTATTCTATGATTCTATGATTAGAACAGGCTGCTCTAAGCCCCATCAAACCTGGCCTTGAAGACTGCCAGGTATGGGGCAGCCACAGCTTCTTTGGACATCAGATATCACAACTCCAGGGTAGGCCCTCATGTCTTTCCAGCCACTGAGACTGACACAAACCACTAACTGCTCATTCGACACATTTTGTGAGTAACAGCAGAGGGATATTTTCTGGTTAGATTTGAGCAATAACTGAAAAGTGGCAGATCTGTGGGCTATGTAGGACAGGGGAGTGCTTTCTTTATGTGTTCACATCTTAATGCAGTGCTGTGGAATTGGTGACTACAAGCCCCAGACCAATTTCCAGCACTCTATATACAAGCCTCTCTGCGTATGGAAACAGGGCACAAGGCAGAGAAATCAAGAGTCGATATGTCATTAACACTGACAGGATGCATCAGTCAGTATAACTTGTCACTCACCCAAGGTGACAAATTCTTAGTTGCCGGCTTGTTGACAAGCATTTACTTCTACGGTTAAGCATGAGTACATGATGCATGGTTAACCAGATTGGTTTTGTCTGAAATCCAAGCTACTCTGTAAGAACTAGCCACTGGGACAAGTTCTGAAATTCAGATCCTGATCACTCAGAACTTCAACAAGCCATAACTTCCCTACAGCCAAGCTATGACACGTTAGGCTGGGGAGAAGAGAAGAATCAAGTCAAAAATGGAATTAAAACTAAGAAACCTAGTAATTTCAGAAATATAAAAGCTAATCATGGGTTTGGGTTGAAAAATAGAACTCTATGTAGTAAAGTACCTCACTTTTAAGTTACTTTCTTATGGGATTTAGAAGGGATGGGGGAATTTGGGGAACTGTCATTATAGAACCATAGAACGGTTTGGGTTGGAAGCGATCTTAAAACTCATCCGATTCCAATCCCCTGCATTGGGCAGGGACACCTTCCACTAGAGCAGGTTACTTCAAGCCCCATTCAGGCTGACCTAATCAAAGTAATAGAACTTGCTCATGCATCTGATGTTTCCCAGGATCTTAGTGCAGGCAACCTTCACTACTCATTGCCTTGTAAAGGCTGACTGTGCTTAGAAAATCGATCACTCATGCATAGGAGAGCTACAGAGGAGAGGTTTATGAAAGATCTCTTACTAAACCAAGAGTAATCTGTCTGTGCTTCTCTTGGGGCAGGGAGAAATCACAGAAGGAGCTTCATCTAACTTCTTTAAATAGCCCTCCAGAGGAATCAAATGCTTTTCACTGCCTGCGGGGGGCCTAAGGAGATCTGCCTTCCTTAGATAAAATTAAACACTGCTAACGCCCCCTTAGCACCGCATGGAATGGGCTAATCACATGTTCTGCAGTGTGTTTTGCAAACATCATCCACGTATTTAGCACCACAGGCTTTCACAAGTAGGATGGACGTGTGTGCGACATGCTATATAGGTGTTGATGTGATGGTACAAGAGGAGGCTGGACCCTGGTGGCACTGCTTCTGCTCACTTATTCTCCTAACAGGAGAATACCAGCCTTGGAATAAGCAAAACTCCCATTTAAATGTTCTTTTTGAAGCTACTTGCAATCCTGAGACACAGAGGGAAAACTAGAACAAAACCACCCCAAAACAACTCTAAACCTCTATAAAAATGAGATAACTGAACTAGATATTCCTGCTGATTAACACAGAAAAGCAAGGGAAAGAAAGAGAATTTGGGTCACATCACAAGGAAATAAGTGATAACTTGATGATGTTAATAAGTCAATGATGAATGCATCACTCACAGGTATTTCAGTGCATCATTGATGAATGATAGTGATGGTTCACAGTGTTACCTTGCTCACTTTCAGGTTCCTTACCAAGGTATCTTACTTGCTGATGCAGAGGGTGTTTCTTCAGTAGACTGAAGAAAACCTGCCAGAGGGGTCTACCTTTTCCTTTGTCTTTCGTATGAATGGACAGTGACCCGGTTCCCAAACAGGTGAGACATCCCAGCCCTGGGGCTGGGATTTTCCACAGAGCCTGAACCCCACCATAATTTTCTGTTCTCAACCTCTGATGCCAAAGGTATGGTGCAGTTTGAAAAGAAAGAGAAACTTTAAGGCAATGTGATTGCCATTGTGTTAAACAGAGTGACAGGGCAGCACCAAAGCAGATGGTGGTTGCAAACAACCAAACCCAGGAATTCAGACAGTTCTAATTTCCCAGCTAAAAGACATCCTTTCAGTTGAGGCTGTTCAGCCGCGAGAAGAGAAGGCTGCGTGGAGACTTCAGAGCAGCTTCCAGTGTCTGAAGGAGGCTATAAGGATATTGGAGAGACACTCTTCACCAGGGACTGTAGCAATAGGACAGGGAGTGATGGGCTCAGACTGAAACAGGGAAAGTTGGGATTGGATATAAGGAAGAAGTTCTTTACTGCGAGGGTGCTGAGGCACTGGCACAGGGTGCCCAGAGAAGTTGTGAATGCTCATCCTTGGCAGTGTTCAAGGTCGGGTTGGACAGAGCCTTGGGTAACACAGTCTAGTGTGAGGTGTCCCTGCCCATGGCAGGGGGTTGGAACTGGATGATCTTCAGGTCCTTTCCAGCCCAAGCCGTTCTGTGATTCTATGATTTTATGACACATTTGTCACACAGAGATAGAAATCATGAAGAACCCAAGAAGTGTCTTTAACCCTATTTACCTGTCATCTGAGGACAAGCCCTTCTAATGAGCAAAAGGAGTCCCATGTTAAATTACTTGAATTACAGTGGCTGGAGTGGGTTTTGCCCTAACATATCAAAGAATCAGCCCTGGGTAACACTGTCTAGCATGAGGCATCCCTGCCCATGGCAGGGGGTTCGAACTGGATGATCTTAAATTAAGGTCCTTTCCAACCCAAACCATTCTAAGATTTAGAAACTAATTCTTTATAGCCACAGCAATGGTTTTGCTTCATGGGGTAGCATTTTCAGTAATACCGCTTGAAAGACAGGAAACTGAGCTTGTGAATGAGAATTTTAAAGTGCTTCCACTTGGCAAGAACCAAAATGGGCCCCCTCAGGTTTCATTGGATGCTTTTGTTTTTAGCACTTTAATAAGCTTAACCCTCTTTTATCACTACAACTTCTGGCTAAAAATAATTAATATACCGAGAAGCACAATGATAATAATAAAAAAGAGCATTTTGGAAGTGAATAAAGGTTTATTTACTAATTAAAAGCCAAATTTGGAGAGAAATTGCATTCAGCATGAAAATGAATTTTGCCCATTCTAATTGCCCTGTACTTGTAGAGTTTTAAGTGAGCGCTATTCTGTGAGCAAAAGACCCTCAGGCACAACTGTGGATATTAAAGAGAAGGAAAAGTATGGCAGTTCTTCCGGGAGTGAAGCTTAGAATGGCTCAGGGTTAGTCATTTGGAAACTTCAATGTAAGCATCAAGTGAGAAACTCTGCACGAGAGACATGGTTTAGTGTGAGGTGCCCCTGCCCATGGCTGGGGGTTGAAACTGGATGACTGCAAGGTCCTTTTCCAACCCAATCCATTCTATAATTCATAAACCAATCTCATCCATATGCTAAACGAAGGCTGCATGGGTGACACTGGGTTAGGCTGGTGCAATGAAATACAATTGTCAGTTCTAGGAGTTGTCATCAGCTGTGATTATTGCTACCAACAGAAGGCGGAGAGAACCTAGCTTTCTATCTGACTTTAGAAGAGCTCTAATTCTTCCACATGGCAACATACCACAGCTCTCAGAGGTAAGAACTGAGGCACTGAACAACCTTCATAGAATCACAGAACGGCTTGGGCTGGAAAGGACCTGAAGTTCATCCAGTTACAAAACCCTGCCATGGGCAGTGACACCTCACACTAGACCATGTCATCCAAAGCTTTGTCCAATCTGGCCTTGAACAATGCCAGGGATGGAGCATTTACCACCTCTCTGAGCAACCTGTGCCAGTGCCTCAGCACCCTCAGCACCCCTCACAGTAAAGAACTTCTTCCTTACATCCAACCCAAACCTCCCCTGTTTCAGTTTGAACCTACCACCCCTTGTCTTATCACTACAGTCCCTGATGAAGAGTTCCCTCTCCAGCATCCTTTCAGCCTGGAAAGACCATTTAAAGTGCCCTAAAATGTCATAAGCAGCTTTCCCTGCTGGTTTTCTTTGGCCAATAGCCCAAAGCTCTAGTCCATATGAATAAAAGCTGAATACTAGCATAAATTTATGACACTTGAGCTCCTGAATGATTTATACAGTCCTTGAGCTGCATCTTGCAAATGTCAACTAACTGCTACATATGTATGCACCAGAAAATGGTATTGCCCTGCCAGAGGTTTGCCATGCTTGCCAGGATACAGCTTCTAGGGATTTAAGATGCAAACATTGTCCTATGTATGTAATTGGAACCTAGTACAGAGAATACAGTGTCTCATATCATTTGCTTTGTGCTAAATAGGAATATGAGTGCTTTAGCAGATGCAAAGCCATTTCCCATTTCTTTCTTAGAGAGACAAGTGGTCTCAAATTGCTGATATTTACCCCATGAGAAGCATCAGCATACAAAGAGTTTCCTGAGGGTATGGCCTCAGCCCTCATTGCCTGGTGTACACTTTCAGCTCTCCACCTCAGTTCTATCTGATCCATAGTTCCCATATGGCTTTGGGTAATTCAAGGTTCTAGTTTAAATCTCACAAAGAATTAACACTGGAGAGCATTATTTCATGGCAATGGACCTGATTCACTTCTGGTTTTGCATTCTCTTCTATTTCTGATGGAAAATGCTATTTCAAACAGACTTTTTTTAAGTGCAGAAATTTATGGGCATGTCAGATTTTCTTCCTTTTTTTTCTCCCCAAAACAATCTCTGAAAGTTATTTAAAAAGCAGCAGAACACTCAATCTAGCTTGATTGGGAAATTCCCCACACTGTTTCTCCCTTGTGATGTAAATTCAATTCTTTATTTCTTTTCCTAATTCTAGAAGACATCCGTGTGAAAGAAAATCTTATTTCCAATTGCATTAAAACTATTTCTTTGAAATGACAAAAAAAAAGGACAAAAGACCCAAAATAATCATATTTGCCTTTCCAAATCCAGCTCACGAATTACCATATCTTGAATAAATGCCTTAATTTCATTTGCATGCAGCATTTTCCAGAGGTCTGCTTTTGTCTTCAATTAACACAACACCTTCCATTATGCAGCTGAGTGCATAAGCTGCTGAGTCATCTGATGCAAGCAGTGTCAATCTGAGTGCTCACAGGGATAAATGAGGATGATGGGAGTGTTGTTTCATAGGAATATCCATATTTATCCCTGCTTGCTTCCTTGTATAGATCATATATTTTACCTACAAATTAAAGTCACTGATACTTACAACTTGCTTGACACCTTTTCCTTTACTGGGATGCTTTGATTCATTTAACCCACTCAAGCTCTGGCCTCCCAAACACAGTCTGTCTGTGGCAGAGTATAGCACCTCCCCACTGAAATAAACCAGCCACCTGGGAAGCTTCTGCCTTTATGACATTTACTGCTCAATTGCAGCATTACTAGAAATGGAGTGCACAGCAGCTCCAGCTTCCCCAAAAAGACGTAGGATAAATGGGTGTGAGAAGCATCCTACTGGTGGCAATAAACCTCATAAAAAGGAAGAGCCTTGTTTCTTGTACAGAATTAGCTGGCTCATTAACTGCAAGTGCACCAGCCCAATCACATTACGAGGGTCAAATACAGAACAGCAGACAAATCTTCAGGCGTTAGTAGATCTGCAAGTGTAGAGTTGCACATTATTCTTCTCTTTATAAGCCAGCGTGTGCCGTCTCACCTGTCAGCACTAGAGCTAAATGTAAAAACCTACATACAATAAGGGAAGACACAAACCCCCCACAGTTACAGAGAGCACAAACAGGAAAAGCTCATTCATTTCTTCTGTTGCCTATTATCTGGAGTAAAATGAATTGGTCAGAGATAATGGTAGCTCACACATGACTTCAACAATTCAGTTGTGGTCATCAACCTGTGCCTAACATGGAACTGAGCATCTTACAGACTCCTCGGTGCTGTGTGAATACAAAGACGTGTGAAAAGTCATAGCGGAGGTCAAGACTGCTGCAGTCCTAAATAACAGGTAGAGCAAGGCCAGTGTTATACAAAACACCATCACCTTAAATTGTTGCTTACAAAGCACTTAAATGCAATTTCAACAGCTGGGGTGGTTGATAATAAAGCTTAATTACACTTAGATAACAGAACAACTGATGACAGAGCATATATTTCAGATGAACAAAGAAACTGGAGGTTTCCTGAGAGGCAAATGCAAAGTGGAATAGATTATAACTGATTCAGTGACCACAGAATAACAGAATCATAGAAAGGTTTGGGTTGGAAAAGACCTGAAGATCATCCAGTTCCAAATCCCTGCCGTGGGGCAGGGTTGCCTCGCACTAAACCACTTAACCCAAGGCTCCGTCCAACCTGGCCTTGAACACTGCCAGGGATGGAGCATTCACCCCTTCTTTGGGCAGCCTGTGCCAATGCTTCACCACCCTCACAGTAAAGGACTTCTTCCTTATATCTAACCTGAGCTTCCTCTGCTTCAGTTTAAACCCATCACACCTTGTAATACTCTTCCTGCATGGATTGTGACCTGTACTGACATGTAACTCTGCATCTCAAAAAGCAGTTGAAAGCAAAAAAGACCTGGGAAGATTTCCCAGTTCCTCAGGAATCACTAAGAACATAAATGTACCCATTCACATAACAGCCTCCTCTGAGATCACTTAGAAAACGTAACCAAATGAGAGACTCTGGCGACCACATTCAACTGAACGTAGGTATTAAAGCTGTTACATTCAGGTATTTGGGACTATTCTCAAGACGTGCTAATTTTCCTCAGATGTCCCAGCTGAGACACGTAACTCAGGAGAGCTCAGTTAAGGATCCAGTTGAATGATTTTCCAGTTCAGTTTGCATTAGTGCATCTGGCAACAGACTTGGCTGTGCCTTTCAGGCAGTCAGACCGGAGAAGTACACATGTGAAAGGATGCCGACTGGCTTCCTTGATGGTGTCAATGTGTTAAACCAGCCTTCAGGTCAGAAAGGCAATAATGCTAAAACAGCCATCAAAGGTGATCTAATTTCACAGGAAAGAAAATAGAACCATAGAATCACAGAGTCATCTTGGCTGGAAAAGACCACTAAGATCATCCAGCTCAACCATTCACCAGCACTGCCAAGGCTACAACTAAACCATGTCACTGAGGCCAGTGAGCTTGCTTGATGACTTAGTGAACCATTCTGGCATCCCATCCCTAGCAATCCTGTCTGAGCTGATAGATGGTCGTCTCCTCCTTCCTTCATCATTCCCAACTTACATCCACCCTTATGAGGTCAGGCATTCTACTGGTGAAAACAGATTTCCTCTGCCTAGTGAGGTAGATCCCATCTTTCCCAAGCAAATGCTGATCCAAAACAGGGTCCTATGGTTAAAAAAACCCAAACTGTGTCACCAGCACCAATTCCATAGCCAGCTGTTGATTTGCCTGATTAGCATTCTCACACCCTTTCCTCTCACCAGTACCCCATGTTATGAAGCTGCACAGGAATGCTTTTGCCAATAGCTCTTGTAAGATTGCATTGAAGAGACTGTTTCTACTGATTCAAGAGTAACCTAGGCCACTAGCTTGTTTTGGTTTTGAGGGCTTGGACTCCCTGATACAGTAAAGTTTAGTTAAATATTCATATCAAAGAGACATCATGACTACAAACGCATGCATGGAGTTTATTTTCAGAAGACAAAAGACAGCAGAGATATGCCCCTGAATCTGCATTTCACCTCATCTATTTCCTCCTTGCATGACAGAGATTGCTCTCTAGCCTCAGGAGTGTTAGGCTGTGTCCATTAAGGAACTGGTCCACATGCTAGCAAAACTGCTTTTAGGTTTCTGTAAGCAGCATGGGTTACTCTGCCTGTGCCATGCATAAGCTCTTCCCATTGAACCTCTGAGCTTAGGTGAACCAGTTTGCTCTACAGCCCTGAGAGTATTTTGCTGTGTGGTGCATCTCATATTCCTGGTTATGTATCTTCCCTGGACAACATTAAACAAGTGCCAAGAGAACTGTTCCTTGTCATCACTGCTTTTGAATTTGCACTGTAGGGGTTTCGACTCCCTCTGCCTCCTGCTTCTTAATCTCACTTACTTCTGTGTAATATGAATGTCAACAGATAAATAGTGGCCCTCCCAGCAACTGGTTGGGAACATACCTTGACTTGCTGCCAGGCTGAAAAGATACTCAAAAAGAAACTAATCATCTGTTGCAGTGGAACAGGAAGAAGGAAGAATGTGTCAGATATAAAAGCAACAAAAGCCTTATGTCGGCTGAAAGACAAAACATCCTACTTAGTCTAACTGCTTACATAGGCAAGCTAATACTGGGGTCACTTCTATGCATGGGCAACAACTTCAAATAATAAATAATGCCTTAAGAAAAGGAGTTAGGAGGACCTTGAAGCTAACTGATGTACGTTGTCATGTCCTCGAGGCATTAGCATCTGATGTGCTTTTAGAAGATGAATCAAGCTGCAAAGTTATCCATGTACAAAAATGAGCTTCTGAACATGCATAAATTAAAGCAAACAAACACCCTAAAAAGCTGGGTTTAGATATAACCCTGATTTCTTTCTGCACCTGGCAACCCGAGTGGTGTTTCTCAGTGGACGCGGCTAGCTGATTTCAGTGTGAAAGCTGGCATCTTAGGCTAATGGAAACTTGAAAAGGTAGGAGCTTGGCAAAGAACACCAGAGTGATTAAGACACACAAGAGAAGAGTTTCTTCCTTTATGATCTACATAGAGCTGCCTTAGGATCAGCTCCTAGGAGCTCCAGTGAGAACTGTAGCTGAAGCCTGCACATTAAGAAATATCTCCACAAATCTTGCTTCTCTGGAGTTTACATCCTTCAATGCAGCTTAAGAACTAGAGCTATTTGGAAGCAGTTGCTTCTGAAGCACTGCACAGTGTTATTGTACATACACAAAAATGGAAAACGTACAAAAAGTCTTCTTAGCCACATCAGAAGACAGCAGTGACAAAGACAAGAGGGAATTTAAAAGGAAGTGATCTACTGAGTCTTACCTCTCTATTCACACAAGTGATCAGTTGCTCTTAAAGATAACACTAGGGGTTACTCTCATCTCTTTTCCAAGTATTCCCCACCATGCTCCTAGCTACTGATAGCTGGAGTGCAAGAGGTCAACTAATGGGCAGAAACCTCAGACTATCCATGTGAGCACATCATGATGTTAGGCTACTGTAAATCTAATCAGACACACTCTGCAATGTGGAAAGCAAATTCCATTTAGGAGAAGCAAGCTGCTCAATTTTCTCCCCCATCATCCATACTCATAACAATAATTGCTACTACTATTGCTTTTTAATTACACTTACAGATAGGAAGAATTGGATCTCTTTCCAGTTAACGCTATATCTTCTCCAGCTTCCTTTTTACAGTCAAAAGAGAATGGATTAATCTCCCTGTGAATTCTATTTTATCCTAAATATACCAGCTAACTATCCTTGAGAACCTCATTGCACAGGGCAGCTCATCAAATCAAAACATGACCGACTGTACAACCACAGCATCAACAAACACTTCTCATGAAGGACCACACAACATCACATTGGGATGGCACAGGAGGGTAATAAAGCTGATATATTAAACGATATACCTACCTATTGTGTCTCCTTGCTCATGCACCATGGAGGCCAGGTCTTTAATGATCTGGTTCACATCCAACATATCACTCTGAAAAGACAGAAGGTTTGACATTAATGATGAATGGGTAATG
Organism: Forpus xanthops; assembly: GCA_032466535.1. Lineage (NCBI taxonomy): Eukaryota > Metazoa > Chordata > Aves > Psittaciformes > Psittacidae > Forpus > Forpus xanthops. The sequence continues at coordinate 12,808 of JASSUY010054751.1, read as the reverse complement.
TCCAAGCATCAAAGGCATGTTCCACAGTCCAGCTTTGCAAAGAAAAAACCCAAACCACAAAATCATTGAATCAGGTAAGTTGAAAAAGACCTCTAAGACACCTTGCTGGATCTAAGTCACCTGGTTGACTCAAGCTTTCAATAAGAAACAAGTTGAATGATCAGACTAAGTGCTCAAGCCCATTAGGATGAGCTTGGAGCAATCTGCTCTAGCAGAGGGTGTCCCTGTCCATGGCAGAGGGTTGGAACTGAATGAGGTCCCTTCCAACACAAACCAGTCTATGATTCTATGAACACACTGTTCACCAGACAGTCTGTGGAACCTCCATCCTTGGAGATCTACAAAACCAAGTGGACATGGCCCTAAGCAACCTATTTTCATTGACTGCCCTGAGTAAGAGTTTTGGTCTAGGGTTTTTCCAGAGCTTTCTGCCATCTTCAGTGTTCTTGTGATTCTGTCATTTGAGCAGCTTAACAAAAGGTATTCTGTTTGTCTTTTCTGTGATGCTGCCTTACTGCTACTGCATTTAGCAATATCTATGTTATTATGTTTATTACTGCTAGATTAATTCTTTTCATAAGCGGCAGTGTCATCTGAAAGCAGCATATGCTCACATTTGCTCTTGTATATGGTAAACGTTCAGAAATGAAGGAAACAAATTCACTGACAATTTGGTGTGTTTTAACTGAAAATTCAAGTGCTGAATCTAGTTGCTTCTTTTTATTTTTCTTACACTTGAAAATGTACAAATTAATCCTTTCATCAAAACAGGCCTTTCCTTATCACCTTACCGATAAAAAGACTCCAAATTCAGGCAGGTTTTGATCACATCTACATCAGTTTACAAATAGTACTTCACCATTTTCTCGGATGCTATGCCGAATGATGGTCTTTTTCTGCATAAGAATCCACATTCCAGGATCAATGGCCTGCATCAACAATAACCTTTTCAGAAAGAGAAGGGTTTGCTCTTGTTTTTATTGTTTTTCTCTTTCTTGGTCCTTCATAATTCTGAAAAGCAACTATTTCACAGAACCACTATAGAATGGTCACACTAAACCATGCTGCTCAAGGCTATGTCCAGCCTAGCCTTGAACACTGCCAGGGATGGAGCATTTACCGCTTCTCTGGGCAGCCTGTTTCATGCATCCCTTGTGCTGGGGAACCCAGCCCTGCTTTCTAAAGCACTGAAAACATTTCCTAAGAATCGGCTTCTCCTATGGCTAATTGCACAGGAATCCATTTGTCTGCTTGGGTCCTGGTGCAACTGTAGTCCATTGCACTAAAAGGTCCGATTGCTTCCACCTCACTTCTGTGGCGACCTCAGAGCAGCTTCCAGGGTCTGAAGGGGGCTACAAGGATGCAGAAGGACTCTTCATCAGGGACTGTAGCGATAGGACAAGGGGTGATGAGTCCAAACTGAAACATGGGAAGCTCAGATTGGATATAGGGAAGAAGCTCTTTACTGTGAGGGTGCTGAGGCACTGGCAAAGGGTACCCAAAGAAGTTGTGAATGCCCTGTCCCTGGCAGCGTTCAAGGCCAGGTCAGACAGAGCCTTGGGCAACATGGTTTAGTGAGAGGTGCCCCTGCCCATGGCAGGGGGTTAGAAATGGATGATCTTAAGGTTCTTTCCAAACCTAACTATTCTATGATTCTACTCTATGAACTGAGCTTCCCTATTGACAAACTTTGAAAATGGTGCAAAATGAATCCACTCCCTTCTCCTGAAGTTTATTATGAGAATGTAAGTGGCACAACATTTAATCATCTAACGCAAAAGAACCACATTAACTTCCAATGAAGCCTGGGAGCCCCATTGTGAATTTGAGAATGCACCAAATTGCTGAATAACTGAAGAAGGAGGAGAAACAAAAGGTTCGAAAAGCTGCGAGAAATCATAATAAACCAAAGAACAACCCCCCTAACCAAAGCCTGGGTAATGCATCACAAAATTCACTTCATTCATTCACTTGTCAAGCATAATGAAGCCTTAATTAGGTATGGTATGATTCCTAACTTGTAAATACTGCAGAATACTTTGTAAAAGCAATGAAGTTCAAGTAACTTGAGATTGCGCTCGAGCTCTGTGGTAGTAAATCACTGCCAGGAAATAAGAAAAATTAGTTGTGATTTTTTTCAGTGTCAGAGGGTTGTTTGTGGGTATTTTTTTGGGGGGTTTTCTTTTGCAAAAATCTGTGAATGGCCAAAATAACATAGTTCAGTGAAATCAGAAGAACTGAGAATGAACCGCAATGTGTTGTTCTGCTCTCATAGAGTTCCTAAGTGAAAGATCATTAAGGAGAAATTAAACAAACAAATAGTAATACTAAATAAGCCCCAGAATATTCATTTATATCTTGGCTAAATTGCCCTTTCAGTCTCTCTGCTTTATTTTACTCTGAGGGTGGTGAGGCACTGGCACAGGGTACCCAAAGAAGTTGTGAATGCTCCATCTCTGGCAGTGCTCAAGGCCAGGTTGGACAGAGCCTTGGGTAACATGATCTAGTGTGAGGTGTCCTTGCCCACGGCAGGGGGTTGGAACTGGATGATCGTAATGTCCTTTCCAATCCTAACTGTTCTATGATTCTATAGCACTTTAAGTGAACACAGCACTCATGGACATGTTTTGGATGTACATTTGATTAGATAGAGGTCATTGCAATCTATGGAATTATACAAGCACAACACCATGCACCAGTATTTCCACTGTAATAAAACAAGTGGGCAATGTGGTCTAAGATGAACCAGATGATGTATTGACTCCTCACATGGTTCTCCTCAGCTGATTTAACCACAATGATTTGGGCTGTCTTCCTCCTCATGCCCAGATATTATAACAAGGGGAAGAAGGAGAAAGGATACTAAACTCTGTATAGGAACAGTGCTGCTCCAGATTTGCCATCTATATGCAGGTACTTGGGACAGAACAGCCATCTGCTGCTGCACAGTATAGATCCTTTTCATAGCACTGTAACAACACTTAAAATGATCGTTTAGCAAATGTGCATTAGTTAAAGCCAGTCTCCGAGTTGTTGCAAAGAGATAAAAATGTGACTCCTGTATTCAAGGCAAAACATACAAGGGTAACTTGTAAAGCACAGAGCACAAAGCAGTCTGACCTGAAGCAAGGGATCTGTTGAATAATTTAACCTGGCAATATGAAGTTCCAAAGTTCCTGATATATATAAGCACAACACAAAGAAAAATAGAAGGTGTTTATTTTTGGCTGGTTATCTTCTACAAAGGAATATACCCAGGACCTATGTTCCTGTTCCTTCTTGCCAGGTTACCTCTATCATGGAGTACCTCGGAACCTGCCAGTCATGATAGTTCATTAGCAAAATCAAATTGCCTTTGGTCATTTACATTTGCACAAGCTATGTGGAATTCACAGTGAAATGCAGCTCCTCATCAATCTCTGACACCACAGGAACCAGGAATACAACAGCCAGTTGTATTCCCAAAATGCTGTCTCCCTGCCAGCTAACTAGGCTGGGGTTTAATCACCACCCAAGAAACACAAGTTTTGTTGATTCATAACCCCCATCCTTTCCCATGTGGCAACAACTTACTCATTACATTCTGCAGCAAAAGTGAGACAGATTAAATTGTGTCATCTAAATCCTCTTTTATTTATATATGGAAAAATCCATTGTTCACAATAATAGACAGGATTTAATGCCATCCATGCTGGAACAGAAAGAATTAAACTAGTCAAAAGGAAAATCGGAGACAGCAAAAAGAAATGGCAGTAGCTAAAGATGACCAAGACCAAAAAGGCAGAGATGTGCCAACAAAGTCATGCAGATGAGAGAACCAGAGAAATGAAAGAGCTTGGGACCCTAAAGACTTGGAGGATTAGCTCTCACTAGGGAAAGTTAGTTTGGAAGAGAACGAGAAAGTACCAGGTTAAAATGGAGGACTATTTGAGTCATTTAACCTTACTCAGAGAGTGAATAATGCTACTGCAAAGTACGGGGATTTCTTAAAGAAAGATGAAATTCCAACACTGGAAATGATTGGATATATGATTTTGTAGATAAATTAGAAACTTCCATTTCCCAATTTCACTTTAACAAGACCATCTGTCGTGGTTTAAGCTGTAAATCACTCAGCCCACTTACTCACTCACTCCCCCCTCTTTCTTTACCCCCACTTCAAAGGGGGGGAGGAAATGGGGGGAAGAATTGAAAGAATGCAACTCCCACGGGTTGAGACAAGAACAGTCCAGTAACCAAGGTACAACACAAACCACTGCTGCTACCACCGATGACAATGGCCAGGGAAATACAAGGGAAGAGGATACGACTGCTCACCACCCCAAGATCAAGCTGTGAACTGCTCTCTTCCAAGTTCCTGCCCCCAGTTTTACATCCTGGGCATGACATGCTGTGGTATGGAATACCTCTGGTCAGTTTGGGTCAGGTGCCTGCTTCCTCCCAGCTTCCTCTCCTCCCTGGCAGAGCATGAGACTCAGAGTCCTTGGTCAGAGTAAACATTACTGAGCAGCAATTAAAACCATCAGTGTTATCAGTGCTGTTCCCATGTCAAAAGTCGAAAACACAGCACTGCACCAGCTACTACGAAGGAGACAAATGACTGCTACTGCTGAACTCATGACACTATCATTTCTGCACTTTAAAAACTAAACTGGGAGCAAGTTGGGTTGTAAAACCCCAGCATTCTTATCAAGACAGGAACAACCTCATCATAAATCTCAGCAGCCCATTTACCCATGGAATAAACATTGCAGAGGTATTTGCCAAGACAGCAAACAAGTAAACTTCCCTTCGCTTCCATCCTCATGCTTAGTGAAGACTTAGCCATATTCTAACATACCCCTGACCCAAATGATACCCTAATGACTTTCCTGTATCCCAGCCTTGAGAACAGCATTAAATAAACCAGAGAGGGGAAACATGCCCTTCTCAAAAGGACATAGAACAAGCACTTGATGTCAGTAATTTCTCTCTCACATATAGCCAGATCCCAGCATCCTTCAGCAATGTCAGTTCAGGTCCTCAAGGGAAGAGTTACGCTTATTTCTAATATGGTTTGCTTTAGGTTTGTATGAAAAATGAGATCAGAAGTATCAGTGGTCTATGCTTCTGTGTGCATTCACAAACCATCCATCCCATTTTGTAAAAGACTACATATCAGCATTTAAATTAATTGCTGACTTCACAAGATACTGAAATCCACACGAGGTCTCATTCTGCCCCACCATCTACTCTGCAACAAGCAACCAGAAGAGGTACAAAATCAAGTGAAGGACATTGAGAGATGCAATATAATGCCCATGGCAGGGGGTTGGAACTGGATAATCTTAAGGCCTTTTCCCACCCAAGCCATTCTGTGATTCTATATGCGTATTTCTATACTGGGAAACACTCCAAACCAAAGCAAACAAACCCCTAGTACTTGTTATCTTTGAGGGAAACAAAACAGAACCAAACCCCAACCTTTAGTAGTGTCTGGCATATTTTACCAAAGAGATGCCTCTTGTGCATTGTCCAATCTGCAACACCCCTGGGGTACCTCCTATGCTGTAGTCCACCATGCGCAAACCAGGTAACACAGAAAGACTGACCAAAGCATGATGCACATCTATCCCCATAGGCTTCTCTGAGATAGGGGATGCGGGGAGGGATATAACATAAAGAGTGAACAAGCTTCTCTGACGCTGGATGGACAAAACCTAAATCTTGCTCCAACAGCCTTCCAACAAATATTTTTCTCTTGTCTATAGCTGGGGAGGAACAAAAATGACATCCTATAAATCAAACTGATTCAGCCCAAGCAACAACAGACCAGCAGAAAATTGGTTTGAGGGCAGAAGCTATCCAGAACAGCAATTACAGACTGAGTTAGATCTCCCCTGGGAGCAAGCAACAGCCAGTGTGGGGAGTTTCTCTCTCCCACTTGCTGCTTGTGCTGTCTTAAGCAGTCTGTGTCATCTCAGGGAGCGCAGCACTGCACTGGCATCATTAAAATAGCCTTGCTTGAGCTGCAGCATGCTAATCCACATCAGCAGACAAGGAAACACAACATAAAGAGTGTTTCTGTCCATGAAAATTCAAAAGGAGAGGCTGTGGAAGATGAGGCACCTGAAGTTCATCAGAAGTGAGACTGTCACAGAGGACACACCAGGAGGCATCAATAGAGATCCTGGAGCTAGTCAGATGGAGTAACAGGATTCATTGTGCCTGCTGATCCTGGCTAGAAGCCACATGGCCACCAAAGCTGCTCTATCATTCCCCCTCCTAAGCTGGAAAGGGGAGAGAAGATATAATGAAAGGTTCATGGGTTAAAATAAGAACAAGATTACTCACCATCCACTCTCATAGGCAAAACAGACTTGACATGGGGAAATTAGCTCAATTTAGGCACAGACAGGGACAGAAAGAATGAAGAACAAAATGCTGTAGAAGATCACGTTTGAGAACACCTAAGGAACCTTTAGCTGAAAAGGCACTTGAACCCACCAGCACTGAGATTGAAGAGGGCTTGGATTTCAATAACCTTTAAGGTCCCTTCCAACCCACACCATTCTATGATTGCTACCAATCAAGCCAGAGTAGGACAATGAGAAATAAACCCAAATCTTAAACACCTTCCCCCACCTCTCTCTTCTTCCTGGGCTCAATTTTACTCCTGAATTCTCTACCTTCTCCTTCCAAATGGCTCACAGGAACTGAGATTGTGGTTAGTTTATCACATGTCTCTGCTGCTCCTTCCTCCCTTAAAAGGGAGGACTCCCCTCCTGCTTCAATCGTGGGACCCTTCCACATGAAAATCCTCCACTAACTTTTCCAATGCGAGTCCTTGCCCACCAAAGCTGCATGAACTGCTCCAGTGCAGGTTCCACGCAGGGTCATAACTCCTGCAACAGATCTGCTCCAGTTTGGGCTCTTGTCTTTCTCCACAGAGAGAAACAACCTGCCAGGAGCCCACTTCAACATAGATTACCTATAGTCACAATAGCCCACAGTCATCTCTTACTCTCTTATAGGATTCTCCATGGGCTGCAGGTGGATATCAGCTCCCTTGTTAACCTCCATGGGCTGCAGGTGGATATCATCTCTCTTGTTAACCTCCATGGACTGCAGGTGGATGCCAACAACCTTGTTAACCTCCATAGGCTGCAGGTGGAGATCAGCTCCCTTGTTAACCTCCATGGGCTGCAGTGCACAGCTTGCCTCACCACAGTTTATACCACAGGTTTCAGGGGAATGTCTGCTCTAGTGCCTGGAGCACTTCCTTCCTTGCTCTGTACTGACTTTGGTCTCTGCAGAGCCGTTCCTCTCACATATCCTCACACCTCTCTTCTGGTACAGCAACTTCTTCCCCTTCTTTAATATGTTATCCCAGAGACACTACCACCAGCTCAGCTTTGGCCAGTGCTGGTTCTATCTTAGAGCGTGCTGTCATTGGCTTTATTGGACATAGGGAAACTTGCTGGCATCTTCTCATGGAGGCCACCTCAGTAGCCCTCTGCTACCAAAATCTTGCGACACAAACCAAACCCAAGTGAGAAATGACTCAATGATGCATTCAACCTACCAATGCCATCTTCAGTGCAAGTTTCTGTGCAGTGCAAGAGACAAGGCTGGTGGGGGGGAAGATGAAATAGCTCTGCCTGTTTGAAGAAGAGGCAAACAACTACTACTGCATGACTGGGAAGAGTGCAAAAGGTGGTGATGTATTTACCGCAGCTCATTTGCCCTTGTTTAATGTACATCTCACAGATCAGATACAGGTTGCTATTTATTTTAATAACCTACTTGAACAAATTGGATGGGAGACCTTCAGCTCACCTACTCTACCACACAGTGTGTCGTCCTACCGGCATAAGTGGGTATGATGGGCAGCTCCCTTGTAAAACTCCTCTCTTAGGCATTGAGCCACATTTGAGGACACATCTTGACCAGCTGTGTTAACGACAGGCTTTGTCACTGATGCTACCTAAAATGTGTGAGAGGCAAGTGGGAACAACAGCTTGTTATCATAAGCTGTGTTAGTATCTTTTAGCCACCTTTTGTACTACACTCCTACTCCGAAGCTTCACAATCATCCATCTGGATCAGATAACCTGCAACATTCATTGCTATAGCTATCTCCGATATAATCTGTATGCCTCAGTCTTTGCCTATAGAAGAGATCAAAGACTGTTGAAGGCAGATATTTTCTTGCATGGGAACTTTCTCAGCTCCACCCCTGTGCTGAAGTTCAGAACTGGACTGTAGACTAAGGGAAATACAACAATACAAATGAAAGGAAGAGAAACTTTGCTCTTTTAAAGCCCTTTAAATCTGGAAATAGGAGACTTGCTAATGGAGGCCATCTGTAGTTCTGGTTTTAAGTAGGAATCCTCACTTTACATTTGGAAAAACATGGGTTTTATAGTACAGTATACATATATATACACACATATACTTTATATATCAAAGATCATGTCTAAAGTTCATGTTATTAACCACAATTTTGTACTTAAAATTAACTTACATCCAAAATTTAATTTAAATTCTACAGTTTGCAAAGCTATTTGACTTCAGATATGTAAACGCATTTATACAGGTAAATGTATTTAAACATACACACAGGTGCTATGTAAAACAAACGCATCCACCCCTATACATATCAACTGTATATACAGATACACTAATAGCTTTAGTATCTAACTTGTCCCCACCATACACCAGGTGTTAAATAAGCATTTGAGGCTTAGCAGATTGCACAGATACAAACACAGCCAACTTTGTTCGGTCTACATTAGCACAAAACACCTTAAATCTCAGCTTCTTTTTCCTGCCTAAACATCCTGGTGCAAAATAAGCACCGACACTGATATGTTCTGATAAGAGGCAAGCAAATAAAAAATACAAATCGGTTTGCCTTGCTTAGTTTTGAAGGGAAAAAAAGCTGCATTGATTCCACTTTGCCTTCAAGTTAATGCTGCGATAGTTTGATAACAGAGCCAGGGCAAGAATGCATCTCATCAGAAAAATGAGAGGCAACTCTTGCATGAGGATAACAGGAATTATGGAACAAAGTCGAGGTGCGGAGCAGAGGAATGTTTTAAGAATCATCTCTGATGGAGGAGACCATGCGTATTTATGTATTCTGCCTTGCAGTGCCCTTGCTTCATCCCCACTGCTCTCCTTCTCCTAGACACTCATGAACCCCTGCGACTGACTTGCCACAAAGTAGGAAAGCGGAAGGGAGATCCACAACCAAGTAAATGAAGAGGGAAGTGATTTCATTACTCTCCTTTGTGTGAAGGAGAACTTCAGCTCTGCTTTTCCAAACAGGGGGCCACAATCCTATTTCCCTTTACTCAGTGTCTGATGTTACTGCACTTTGTTCACGAAACTAATGTGAGTCTCTGGGATGTTGTAATGCATACCTGAAAGCACTAACATGAAAAATCCATTAGATTGGTCACGCCTAATGCTTATTCTTTCTGCTTCTCATGTTATTCATTTATTTTGTTAACAGATGAAAGTACCTGAACCCACATCACAAATCCAACTTTCTGCTCTCCTACAACCACGTTTTTAGCTACTCTACCACTAAAGAAAGATCAATACCCCTGTGTCTCCAATAAACTCTGGGGCTGGCTAGCAAGGTTTCTTATGGACTTTTTGGTCAACTCATCTCTCCTACCTTCCTGGATTTGAATGAAGGAGTCTGTTATAAGGTAAAATCTCTGTTACTCATGGGGTAATCAAATGGCATGACAGATACATGAAAGAGTCCAAAAGAATAAGTACAAATACAGATAATGAAATGCCTGACACTGAGGCCTTCATATTTTAGAAATAAATAAGCTCAGCGAAGAAGAAAGTTTCTCCCAGTAGAGAAGCATAGAATCACAGAATGGTTTGGGTTGGAAAGGACCTTAAGATCATCCACTTCCAACCCCCTGCCACGGGCAGGGATACCTCACACTAAACCATGTCACCCAAGGCTCTGTCCAACCCGGCCTTGAACTCCACCAGCAATGGAGCATTCACAGCTTCCCTGGGCAACCCATTCCAGTGCCTCACCACCCTTACAGTAAAGAACTTCTTCCTTATATCTAACCTTAACTTCCCCTGTTTCAGTTTGAACCCGTCAGTATTTAGAGTATAGGAAACAGCCTTGGGTTTGTGAAATCTGCTGCCTGGGAGCAAAAATGAAATGCAACACAAAGTGCAATAATAAAACCCATATTAACCAGAAGAGAAATGTCCACCCACAACTATCCATGGCCCTGTCTGAGAAAAGGCTTTTATGAGCAAGAGGTCACTCAGTTCTTTCTGCAAGCATCTGACAATAAACACTCTGATTAAACGCAATTGCCATGGACCGACTCAGGATGTGGGTACCTGTCCACCAGGATCTATTAGTCTGCATTACACATTTATTTTGTATCAGCTTCCAAACCACTCCAATGAGCCATGGGTCTCTTCAGCAACAAATTGCAATAGCTGAGATATATGAGTTCATACAGCAACCTATGAAAAGGGTTTTTTCTTTTAATTTATTATTATTTTTATAATAGGAAATATTGTTGGGGATATCTAAGTCTTTCAAAAAGAAAATAAAAGAAAAAATTCCATTTAATATTTACAGCTGCACCTTTTTTTCAGCTGTTCAGAAGAAGGTCTCTTGAGTAGTAAGTCATCAAAGATATGGAAATCCATAAACAAACTCCAAACTCAGTAACTTACACACTGATTTCTCCTTCAGCGCCTCCCGCTTTCTGCCCCTGGCTGCAATGTATAAACTAATACGAGTACTGAGGGAAGTAGCTGTAATCTATCACACTGACTGATATCAGCCCCAGGAAAGGCAGTTTATTGCAGGCGGTATGTTATCTTCCAAAATAGAAACGGTGCAAAGATTATGACAAAAATCTTCAACACTTTCTACACTTTGTTTGCAGCACTATTAATTCTTCACTCTGGATTTATTTCCATGAGGGTCATGTAACCAGAAGAATACAATAGAGGAATTAATTTTCCCTTTAGGAGGGTTCTGGGAAACCAAGCAATTAGAGCAATCTTAAACTGTCATGTATTATCAATTCCCACTCAATTATTTGACTTAAATAAAATACTGATTGCAGAATCTGATCTGCCACTATCGACTGAGCGATTCATTTAGGGACAGCATTTATTATGGAGATGCTCCATGTATTACTGAGAAAATGTCTAGTTTCAACTGAGAGGGGAAAAACAAAGGGACAAGTGAGATGAGAAAACTGAAGGTATGGTGCATCTCCACAGAAGTTGCAAATTCTCCATCTCTTGCAGTGTTCTAGGACAAAATGGATAGAGCCTTGGGCAACATAGTTTGACACATCCCTGCCAATGCTAGGAGTTGGAACTGGATGACCTTATGGTCCTGTCTAACCACAACTATTCTATGATTCTAGGATTCTATCTTTCTACAGTTCACTGCTATATTGACAGTGCACAGCTTAGAAATAGGTGAAACTACTACCCTATGTATATTGTTCGGACACACTCATTACAAGTGGAGTCCATGGTTTTGGTGTAGAGAGGAAGTTGTAACCTCTTTGAGAGATCACCAAAGGTCAGAAGCCGATGTCTCTCTTCAGGAGACTGAAGGGGCACAGCCAAAAGATGGAGTATGGCTGTCCAAGGGCTGCAGATAGCATCAGTTCTATGGGTAACTACATATCCTAGGTCTACCCAAGGTTCATGCTCTTCTCAGTGGTATAAAAAGGGCAAAGAAAAGGTACACACTTAATAAAGTGAAAAAGAATTGGCTCTGCCCTATATTTCCCTATTCCTTTCAAACCCAAATGCTACGTTACTTGTAGACTATCCCAGATCTTGGCTCTGTGGACTGCAGGCTGTGCCATTAACACTTATATAGTCAGTAACACAGGTTACTTAAAAGGTGCAAATGCTGAGCAAAGGCATCTGAGGGACAACTAATTACAACCACAGCTAAAAAGCTTATAAAAGAAAGGCTTGACGACTATCAACTCATGCAAAAGTCAGACTTGCTGGAGCTGACTCTCCAAAACAACCTTCATCATCCTGTGCATGAGAAAGCTTCTTTTCTTAAAGCATCCGTTATATCCAAAATGATTAATCTCATTGTTCCTTAATGTTTAATTTATAACTATATGTCCTTAGTTACTACTTGATAATTTGTTACTACCTTCAACCTTAATATGTTAAATTATTCTACCCTTTTTCCAATGCTATTACACATCAAGTATTTCTACACAGTCATCACGGCACAACTAATCACTGCTGCACTTTCTGAGCCTGCAGTTGGTAAATTCCTGTAATCTCTCTTCATAAATTATACTTAATACTTCTTCCTCATTTCTGTCCTTCTGGATCACCTCCAAATTTCTAATAGAACAGGCCAAAAAGCTCTCGTTTCTTACACACCTTCTTATCAGACAAAAGGTGCCAATATCTAAGGCAGACACTGAAGACTGTTGGACATTTTACTTTGTCTTCCAAAGCTATGTATTTACTTTCCAGTTGAAAATCACCAATTTCCTGTTAAAACTACAGCATTTTCTTACATTGAGCCCTGTTTTTTCCATATATCAGAATCTGGAGAAATGGATGGACAGGAATCTCATGAAGTTCAACAAAGGCGAGTGGCAAGCCCTGCACAAGGGGGTGAAAATAGCACCATCTACAAGTTGGGGAGTGTGTCGCGGTTTCAAGCGTAAATCAATCTGCCTGCCCATTCACTCCTCCCAACCTTCTTCTCCCCCCCCACTTTACGGGGGGAGAGAGGGGGGAAGAAAATGCAACTCCTATGGGT
>JASSUY010054750.1:0-22119 GCA_032466535.1 Forpus xanthops | reverse complement strand
AGCAGCCTTCCAATATCTGAAGGGGGCCTATAGGGATGCTGGGGATGGACTCTTCATGAGGGACTGTAGTGAGAGGATGAGGAGTAATGGATTCAAGCTGAAACAGGGGCAGTTTAGGTTGGATCTGAGGAAGAAATTCTTTACTGTAAGGGTGGTGAGGCATTGAAATGTGTTGCCCAGGGAAGCTGTAAATGCTCCGTCGCTGACGGTGTTGAAGGCTGGGTTGGACACAGCCTTGGGTGGCATGGTTTAGTGTGTGATGTCCCTTCCCCTGGCAGGGGGGTTGGAACTAGATGGTCTTAAGGTCCTTTCCAACCTTAACTATTCTGTGATTCTATACACCAATAAACACAGAAATGCAGTATCTGGACTTGTAAGCTTCTATCTCAAGAAATTATACCAATGGGACTCTCTGCCTGCATGCTACCTTTTTGGGTATTTTTCCCCTAAGTATGTGCAATCAGTCAGAGACAGAAGACTCAGGCAGATAGATTTTGTCTGCCATGATATAGCAGGTTTACACCACACTGTTCGATCTAACCAGCTCCCAAAATAACATGTCTTCCATCTTTTAGAGTGCATGCAGATTTTCCAGTATTTTTCAAAAAAAAAAACCCTCAGAATTAGCAAAGAAATAAGTAGTACTTTGATTTACTTTTATTCTTTACATAGAAAAAAAAAACTAGTTTGGTGATTGAAGGCTGAAAACTGGTGCTGTAGCATGAAACAATTTCAAGTACACTTTTTTCCCATTTATCTGAAAATTAAATTAACCTTCCTTCAGAAAGTTTATTGTCCCTGTTAAAGACACTATTTTCAGCATCATAATTGTTATGGATACTGCTACCTCTATGATAAAAGTAAATTACTACACTTAAACCTTTATGAATTCATCAGGACCTGAAATTACTCTTCTTTCTCACATCTGTGAGGGAGAAGCTGCTTCTACCACTTTTACACAGAAGGAGAAAATATATTCTGAACTTTTCTATTTTCTAGGGATATAATTACTGCTGCTTTTCACTAGAATGTCAGGTTCACACTTTAATATTGAAGGTTTTCAGCAGGGATGAATGTACACACATGTGGAAAGGAAGTTCATTGCTCTTCAGTAGACCATGTTGATATGCTTTAAAAAAGAAGCTCGTTGGAAAAGACTGCAGTTGCCTCATAGCATTCAAAATACTGATCAATGCAAGAATATGTGTTATGAGTATAATTGTGTTCTAATATATCTTGAAAAGGATTTGGAAAAGTTATTTGAATCTGAGAAGTGGCACAGGCAGACCACCACTGCAGAGTTAAAACTAGTTGGGTTTTCTGATTAAATAGGCACATTGCTTCATTGAAAAGGGAGGTGATGTGCCATAGGAATTTCTAAAAAATTAAAGAGTTCTTTCACACTAATACATATGGTTACATGACACTGATAGTCTCCTGCCAGTAGGCACCAATAATAATGGACCAACAATAGATTACCCATTAAAAGAGCCCTACTATTACAGCTTAGAAGCTTGGTGATAGTTCTTAACTGCAGGGAGCATCTCAGACTTTACTGCAGAAGAAAAAATTACTAGTTATATGACTTGAGGAGCTGCTGAAAGATTGTTTCATTTGATGAAAGACAATAGTCTTTCAGTATTGAAACATTGTAGCACAATGTTACCACCACAATGTAACACAATGTAACCATTGTGACACAAAGGAGCACTGGTATTTCCTGGCATTAGCCATAAAATAAGGGTTAGGTCATAAAAGACCCTACCACTGGATTTAGTAGCTAAATTATATCCCCTTGCCCTCCACGTATTTTTTTAATCTTGGAAAATTAGATAAGAAAATAAAATATTTCAGCCAAAACCAACAACTATCACAGATGAATTCAAGCCATTATTAAAGCACAAACCCATACATATAAGGGGACAGAGTAAACTCAGATTTCCTTACACCCGTAAGCAGACGATGCTGGTGCCTTCTGGATCTCTGCTAGCAATAATCACCTCTGATCCTCCATGGTTTACCATGACAATGTCACTATGCACTCTGAAGCTCATAAATCTGCCTGACTAACTCTGAAAGTGGAAGCACAGCTGCAGGTTCACAGTGTTCCTGCGACTTTCCATTTCTAATGGTTATTGGCTCCTTTGCATTTGTTCTCAAGAAACAGAAAGCCAGTGACTCCTGAGGTTCTGTTTTGAGAGCATTCACCACCATGAGTACTTACAAGAAAGGGCATTGTTAAAATCATCAACTTATTCCCCTAGCAGAAGTCCCATTGCTTTGTTTGAAATATTCTCAGACACATTAACGGTAACTATTGTACATTCTTGGATTAAGTTTTCTGCCCTATTCATCATTCTTGATGTATAGCTCCTTTGGCTAACCATAGTTAACCACCTTCGGTTCAAGAAACCCCATTACGTTCTGGCACTGAAATTTCTGTTCTTCTGCCCCAAAGTCTCTAACATCATCTTTTTACTGTGAGATGTATGATATGTTTTGCAATAGTGCTCTATGTGAATAAGTTTGTTAAACTGTCCAGAATATATTCTCATAACCAAACTATTTCTGCTAACCCATGCAGATATTCATAAGAGGCTGGCTGAAAAGAGTAGAAATTTATGGACTGCTGAACACAATTGGTTATTAATTTATCTAGAATCCTGTATGTGGGGGAACAGGAGTTTATACTACAAATCTATAAGTGTCTGCTTTATGAAATGCAATATACAGCAATTTAAATTTAAACAAGACCTTTTTCATTAAAAAGAAGAAATGTAATCCATAAAAATTATGAATCAAAATCAGACAAAAAGCGAACAAGATCTTCCTAATGTTTCAACTTCCTGTTTGTTTTCCAGCATTCTGTTTCTTAGAACATGCTAATGCTTAAGCCCTGATAATATACTCAGGTCCTTGGAGTAAAGAAAACTACATATTATGAGACCTAAGGAGTAGAAAAGATTATTTAAAATTCCATTAGCACTTCTCCAACACTCAGTGAAGGGACATTTTGACACTACCTAGTGACACCCTCCCGATCTCAGCATGTTCCATTACACTTCCAACACCTTTGCAAAAATCTATGCTTAGGCAAGGATCTCCCTGAAGAGAGCCCTCATAGACCACTTCATGTTTCCTCTCCTAATCATGGATATTTTAATCATCTCCTTTTCAAGCCAGGATATCAAACTGAAGGGTTTTTGTTTGTGTTTTGTGGTTTGTTTCTTTTTTTTTTTTTTTTTCTCTCCCAGTTCCATAGACACTTTACAAGGCTAAAAAGGCTATCTGCAGAGTAGTTTCTATGGTAAAGACAGAAACTGTGGTATATGGTCCATTTTTACCTCAAGTGATTTACAAACATGCTCCCCAAACCACTCATATGTCAATCCAATAACCAGCAATTGTATCTTCCTATCTGGGTATAGTTCTATTGCGGTTAAATCTGTGTGTTGAAAGGATATGCCCCTAGACTGCCTTTCTGAAAAAAAGACAGCCTCTAATCCACATAAACTTATATCAACTTGGACTCTTCATTAAATTGAGAGAAACGTGTTTCATCTCCTCTGCTGCAGTTTCCCAAGTTTTTTTCCTTGCAATCACAGCAGCATTCACTATTGTCCCCTGACAATATGATCAGGGGAGTTTTTATTATAAATCAAGGAATAGGATTGCTCAGAAATAGTAATGAGTGTGAATCTCTGGGTGCCCTTTTTCTTTTGAAGTTTTTCCACTTTTCCTATTACCTTCTTAACATTCAGTCAAATTCCTTTGTCACGATGCACAAGTTATAGTAGGTTTCCTAAATAACCAGTCTTATTCATCCCAATTGGATATAAATTCTCACTGATTTAAGCCTTTTTTTTTATGTGCTTGGCATATGTTACATAGATTTTTATAACACATAGTAATTTCTGTCCCAAATAACCACATCATCAATCACTGTTTCTAGTCAAATATATTTTGGTACATCCTATGTGTCAGTGGAATCCTGAAGTGACAGCACTTGAACTTATCTGCCCAAGGAGAAGATTCTAATTCAGCCAAAACCATCGGCTGAAGGAAAAAAAAAATAGTTAAGAAATGAAATAATTAAACAGAAAATCTAGGTTTGGCCTTCTCAGCTCTTTTCTCAGTCTAAGAGAGAACTTGAAAACTTTGCACCCTTCCAGACATGGATCTGGAGGCTATACTATCACCTTAGTTAGCTGGCTTCTGACTTCATTTAGAATATTCTAATTCTGCTAACTCTTCTACTTTCTTCCAGGACACACTGAAAGGAGTGTTTGAACTGAATGCATGTTTTGGCAGAAAACTAGGATCTGTATAGTTGTCATATTGTATCCTTAGTAATTTTCCTCCATTAAATTATACATTTTAAAGGCTATTCATGTTCCATGCCATAGATCTCCTAAACACCTTCTGGTTATCAGAATGGCATTCAACTTTTGTTTCTCACTGTTTTAAAGCCCAGATGATAACCAGATGACTTTCTATGTTAATGTGATTTTTGCTACTCAGGCTCCTATTATCTTTGCTACATAAAAAGTGTTTTCTAGTTTTAATACTAAGTAGCCACTAACCTTTCTGTTGACTATTTGATATTTCAATTGTACTATTTTGAAACTGACTCTTTGCGCACTTTGTATAACAAAATACTATTTTTAAGGAAGCAGATAAACAGCAGCAGCAGATAATCACATCCATAGCACATTATAGCTGCTCCACAGCCATGCTCCCACCACCTTCAGAAAACAGGATGCATAGAAACAGTTTGAGACTCACCTCCTTTTCCACTGTGCTCTCCCAGGGAGTTTCTTATCCTTATTCTTGAAACTCATTTGGGAAAGCCATTTTCTTTTGTTCCCTGAATGCCCCAATAAAACATATTAACCCTGCTTAGCAGTTTCTACTTCCTCATAGAAGTGTTAGGTCAAGCAATAGATCAGGTAACCTTGGAAGGTTAGCGGTTTTCACAACCAGAGTGGTTAAAAGATTAAGCAATTTGGTCTGATCTCAGAGCTAGCCCTGAATTATTCCACGATTCTGCATTTCAAAATGTAGTAAAATTAAAACTCCTCCACTACTGAGGTTACAGAAAAATAAATCTCAAATTCTATCACAACAGTCCTTTTAAAACACTCCTAAAAGTTCCATTTTCCCAGAATTCTTTGAGGTAGCCACCATTCATTGCCTTTATTCAGACCTAGCACTGCGATCAGCTGTGGGTACTAGTCTGGGTGTCTGTTAATGGTAAGCCAACTAAAATGTTATTCACAGAGGTAACCCCTTTACAGAACAAGAAGCATGAAATACTCTTCCTCTGATTACTGACACATTAGTAAGATCTTTCAGACAACAAATAAGAGAGTTATTACTTCCCATAAACTTTTTGTGTTTCAAGTAGAAATATGCCAAAAAGAAAGGTCTGAAACAAAATGCAAGTTTATAGGGAAATGGCCTGGAAGCTCACAAATAAAACATAAAAACACATATGTATTCCTTATTGTTTATGGAAGCTCATATATCATGGATACCGGTGCACATCCTGACTCTTTTGATACCAATGGGAATTCAATGAGAAAGTCAGGTTTTCACTCTTGCTCAGAGCCTTATCATGCTAATATTAACATACCTTAAAACTTTTTCAGGTATGGTGAAATTAAACATGCTTTGAGTATTTGCAAGGTTAGGGCCTAAAAATCTAAATCATGCATTTAGATCTAGACAGAATCTAACCTAAGATCCAGATCTAATAACTTTCTTCCACAAATTCTTAGACTCATAAATATCTGTCCATATCTGAGCAGTTACACTGAATTTATTATATATGTGAGTAGATTTAACTTTTGTAAATTTGACCCCAAATATGCAACTTATTTAAGTTGATACCACTCCTAAATAAAATTGTTCAGGTTGTGTACTGAAGCATTTGCAGAACTGGGATCTTGCACATTGAAATAGTTACTCAAGTGAGAAAAAACACAGACAGGTATTGCAGTGTGAAATCAAGTCTGTATTTTCCTACATTCATCCAATGTCTAAAACATTTTAAGTTTTTAACATGAAAAGTTGTGCAATTATAGATGTGTTATTATTTTAATTTTAACTGTCACAAGGGGGTTTTAAAATAGTTTTCTTACATAAAGGCATCTTTTGCCATGTTTGATCACTAGTTCCATATTATCTAAGTATGTTTGTACTGATTTTTTATTTTGTATGTGGAATTTATGCATCACAGTGACAGGCAGAACATTCAAAACTGAAACAAAGATGCCAACAGACCAGAATATCATCCCAGAAAAATCTCTTTAAGAAAGAACCTCCAGACCTTAGATTCCAAATCAGTGCCATCAATAATTAAATCAAACATAGAATCTTAATGGATGTGAAGAAACATAATTATAAACAGTAATTTCCTACAAAATGCTCAAGTCTACCTTAATTTATCAGCTGTGTAATTCTATGGAGTTGAAGTGTAGAATATTTCCTGATTTTAATTTTTGTCACAGGTTTCCTTCTAGATTCGGTGATTTTAAATACTGACCATTCATCTTGATTCTCCATTCTAATTATATTTTCACAGTCGTAAGACTTTGGTCTGTTTCAGTTCATCATTTTAAACTACTGTTTGAGCCTCATTTTTAGTTAGTTTTTTTAATTCTTACATGAATATAACCGCTAATATCACTATATGCGTTGGTGATTTTTCTATGAGCACTCTGCAAAGCAACAGTCTGTGATTCTTAAAAGAGTCATACCTTGGTTGCCCATATCTTGCTTATCTGAATCTGGTACCAGAATCAGTTCCTCCCTTACTCTCTGCAAGCCCCTCCCTGAGGAGGTATTTATTTGGCATTTACCTACCTTGGATATGTGAAATTGTAGTTGGCCTTGCAAACTGTGTCCTGTCTTTTTGAAGAACCAGTTCCTCATTTTAGTATTTTCTAGTATTAGCGTAAATCAGAAAAAGTCCTCAAGGATGAGCCTGCTCAAACCCTACTGTACAACTGGACTTACAGGAAAGATTTTTCAGTATGAATACAAATTATAATTCCTCACTTGTTAGCAGAGGACATGTCCTCCACTCTCCTTTCACCATGCAAAACAGACTTCCAGAGGACTTCAGCATTTGAGAGCAGCTGCTGCATAACTGTTTTGTTTCTTGGAAAAATCAACCAGAGTTCTACAAAATTCTGGGGAAAAAGTTCCACATTCAAAAATAACCACATTGTAATAAAAGCTATAAATATCACTTTAGCACACATTATTTTTAAATTAATGTGATTGCCTTTTAATGGTTATTTAATCTTCCTAATGTACATTATTAAAAAAAGGCTATGGTTTCTTATTTGGAACATACAGTCACTTTATAGGCAGCACCAGTGTCTTTCCCTTAGACAAGCAGAGGGCAAGGATAAATGGATACAAAGAACAGAGACCAGTTGGTACTGAAGTAGGAAGGTAGAAGAATACTGTGGTCTTACTGGGACACAACATAACTTTTCAAGCATATTCAGGCAACTCTGTCAGCCAGAGATGAGAGATAACTATAGCTTCAAACCTCCTTTTCCCAGTCTTCACTGTTCCTCTCAAACAAAGTTTATTGTCATGTTTCTTAAATTTTTCCAGAATACCATAACTGTCCATGATTAACAGCTTATTGAACACAGTAGGTTACTAGTGTCGCCCTCCTTCCACTGCGTAATTTCATAATCAGATAATGTCATATTTCATTTTTATTTCCCATAATCATTACAATCTTTTTTTTTTTTGTTATATGCTGGACACTTTACATTATTTCTAATGTCTCTTATTTTTATCTCTTATGCACATAGGTTGTGATCTGAGACAACTGGATAAGGGAGTAGAAGTATTTTGTTCTCTCTCTAACACCATTCCTTTAGAAAGTGGTGGGGTTTTGGCAGTAACCATGAATTACCCTCTGGTCACATGCATACTGGCAAAACACTGTTCCCACTCACTGCTCTTGTTATGGTATTTGGCTGAAATGCCCCATCTCTCCTCATAGTGCAGATGTTTGGTGCACCTTAAGTAAGACCAAGTTTAGTTCATGCTTTCACTGACAGGTAGCCTTAGAGATATTCTCAAACCTTTCCCACACGACTGACAGTGTCATTTTTTCCCTGATATATTTTCACCTTGCCAACTCTAAAACCTCCAACTCTGTCCTGTATAAAAAGTTTGACTCAACTCAGAACCAGCAGGATGCTTTAATCAGATAATCATTCTCTAGTGGATAAAGCAAGTTGGCCATTAAGGCTCATGCTCATGCTCTGAGAGGAAGTGTACATCATTAAGCTCCAAAGGCAACGCACAAACCTGACTTTGACATCTTCAACCGGAGGCATTTCTTGAGCTCTTTCCTCATAATTGATGATAATTACAACCGAACTTGGTCTCTCCTCCACCAAAGTTCAATACAGGAATGGGGTCAACAGTGCTGTCATTAGTCTCGTCTTCTACCAGATCACAAATACATGCTACTTGTTTCAACTTGTCCTACAAAAGTGGTGCCAAAATAAGTGGGCTACATTTTTCATCCTGTTTGTGGCAGGAAAACCTGCCCTTATACCTCTTCGCTCTGTCTTCCTTAGTTCATCTCTATGGTTTGACTACACCTGTGGTAGCAAGCCAAGTTCAGTCAGAATGAATTGTTTCTCCATACTTATGTATAATACATCAACTACACTGCATTTGAGACCTTGGAGCCATTTCTATTGGCTGTGCTCTCTGCCAACTCCCTACCACATGTCTGGTCTTCAACCAGCCTTTCCTTAAAGGCAACCAAAAGATCTTGATCAGAAGCAGTGGAGTTTACCAGCATGAGGAGCATATAGTCCAGGCTATAAAAAGGGGAAAAGTACACCAAGCACTCATTATACAAATAAATTATTTTTTTCTGGTCTATCTGAGAAGTCTCTGGAACTGATAAGGAGCTTAAGAATCTGTCTTCTGGGTCTTCAACTAACTGTCCTTGAATAAAAACACAGAAAATAAAGAGAAGCTTCCCTAACTGTAACCCTTAATTGTGCTCTAGCATGCAAAATAAATAAAACGCCTCCCCTCAGTAATTAACTCTGATGTGGTCTTTCAGTCCTTTGATCAGGCTTCTTTCCTCTGCCTACTATGTACTTCTATCCTCACTCTTAGTATCCTTCCAGGATTCTGGCCAGTGCCAGATACGGCCTTGAAAGCAGCTCACAAAGGTCTGGGGATTGCAAAGAGTCATCTAAAAGGAGTCTGAGAGCAAGAAAGTCTGGCAGTAATTTCTGTCTACTATTCCAGAAACCTGGCAGTAATCAGGTGGCACCAATTTCTGCAAACATCGAAGGCATTTTTCATAGCTTTTGTACTCACCTTCTTTAAGCATTCATTTAATATTTAGTCAACCACTCTTCATATTTCTCCCATGGTTAAACAAGTCTTTGGCCCTTCAGTCAAGAAACCCCATTCCTCACACTCACTTGATACTCTCTCTGTGATTAGCGGTATTTTCTTGCTCAAAGCAGAGAATGAGAATGCATGAAGGTATTCTAGTGCATTGTGATCTTCCTATTACCTTGTTGCTAAGGGAAGGAGCAAAGACTTTTGCCTACTTCTTCCAGGAGCTGTTACTGAATGCTCTCTCAGGCAGATAACCAGTTAGAAGGACTTTGCTTCAAACAGCACTGACAAGCCATATAAAGTCATCATCAAAAAATGTCACTTATGAAAGTGCTGCAGTAGTTCTACAGTAACTCCATTACTCTATTTTCCCCAAATCTACAAAAATTTTTATTTAAAATTGTTATGTACAGGGACTTCTTCTAGAGGTGAATCATAAGAATTAAATAGAAACATACTCCAGGAATAGAATAACTGCAAAACTTTACATTACAGAAGAAAAAAGCAAGCCATCTTTTCCTTCCATCTGAAAACAATATGGAATAGTTTTTTTAATCTTGCAGAATTACTGCTATAATTTTTTAATTTCTATTTCATTATGACCTTGACAACATTCAAAAGAAAGTTTTTATGGTCCTTATGGTCCAAGTTTCAAAGCAAGGTTTTATAATAAGGGACTTGATCAACATTCGAGACAGACTTTGAAACCACAGAATTAAAGTGAAGAAACTGGATTGAAACCAGACCATTACCTCAACAACAGTCAATCAAACTGACAAATCATGGCCTATGAACTCCCTTTCTTTTTTTTTTTTTTAAACCGTGCAGGTCCCTGGTGCTTGACCTTACGTTTCTTTTTGTGCAGATGCTGATGCCTAGCACATGCAAGATGTTACTGTCAAAAATACGCTATGTTCTGCATCATGTCAGGGAAGGATGCACATTATCAGACAGATGCAGGAACATGAACTTAAATGACCTGTGAAACAGTAAACTTACCTGGACTGTAGTCTTAGTGTTTATTTGCCCGTGAGTTCATCTGTATAATTACAAGAAAGAAAAAAAATCCGTTAAACCTCACAACTTTCTGTACAAAGGCTTTAAAGAAAGCAAAACAAAACAAAAACAAGATTGCATGGTAGCACAAGTGGAATATGCTTGTGAAGAATTAAAGTTTTCTGCCACTTATACTGACTTGCAGCTGCCATGGGTAATAAAAGCTTATGTTTTCCCCCTCTTGGAATAGATGTATTCCATAAAATATTTCTGGCCTGAAGTTACCCCTCTAGCATTTAAAACTATAAGGCAGAACACATTCTGCATCATTCCTTTGTCTCCTAACAAGAATGGAGGGTTATACACAAGGAAGGTTTTCTAGGGCTCAGCTAGAAATCCCACAACTGACCAGGATGCACATCATCTAGATGGACTGTCTCAGGAGTGCAGCAGAGAAGACGATATCAGCACTCCCCTTCTCTCTACGAAAGGAAAACATGACTTTGACCCTTTTTGGGTAAAAAAAGCTTACTTTCATCTGTGTACACAGGTGCTGATCCAAAGCCACTGAAATCAACTCAAATATTTGCACGGTCTTCAGAGGACCCTGAGCCAGACCTGTAGCCATTTGATCTAGCTGGCATGTGGAGATGGGGGCAGAGTCAGGTCCTTTGTATTCCTCATGGTTCTTTGCCCTCCTATTCACCCCAATAGGTGGGGAGTCCCTGGACCACCAGCACCCAGGCTGGAGTCACTATCCCAGTACTGGTCAGGGAACAAGGGTGGGGGGAAATGTGGGGAGGGAAGATGGAAAGCTTATTCCCCCATGGTGCTGAGTAAGGATTGTGCTTACTGTTTCCTGTCTGATCATTACAAAACTATTTATAACTGTCCTTACAGGAAAATAAACAAGATATTAATTAATGCTATACAGCAAAGAGCTGAGTCACAGTGTCCCACCCTCACATTCTTCAGCACTTGAGCTCAACCATCTAGGAAGTGCCAGAAACTATAATGTATTTTTATAAAAGAGAGCACTTGTATCTTTTAGACAGCTGATAGTTGCCTGCTGTTGGCTGCTGGAGTTGCAGACTTCATCTCAACTAAGAGTGGTCACAAATATTCTCATAAACTCAGTAGTCATCCAGCAGTGTGGTGTGAGCAGACACGTGTGACACACGAGTCAGAACAGAGCTGGCAGGTGAGCCAAGGAAGTTTTGGCTGTCCCTTAGAAGCAAGACTTCTGCAGTGTCATTTAGGCCTTGTCTGAAATCAACTGCATTGTAGTGGCAAAAAAATAATGCTTTGTAAGACTTCCTGCCAGGCAGAAAATACTCTATGAGATGACTCTGAACAGATGGACTTTGCAACTTCAAATGCTAAGTACACTTGTTTGCTGAGAGTTAAACCAATTGTGCAATCAAAAAATACAGCTTGAAACCTAGCTTCCAAATCAAACAGTCCTTTTCTCATCTTTCTGTAAATTCTGACAGCCTAGCCTGGGTGACTGACTGCAGCTGATGCCAGCCTTAACCTTAATTTTCTATGTTGCCACTTGGGTTTCCTCCCATTTTATTACATGATCACCTTCAAAACACTGTTTCCAAACTGAGCTGTGAAATGATGTTTTCCATATATCAGTTAAAGAAGCAACATTTAGTTTAATATTAATTGATTGTCATGTGTCTGTCCAGGGATAAGGGACACAGCAGCTTAGAGAGCAAGGTTTGTGATTAAAAACATTTCTCTTCTGGTGACTGCAAAACTATTTATAATTGGCCCTGTAGGACAACAAGTAAAACACTAATGACACAAGAACATCCTGTAGATTAGATGTGCCTTATCCCTCTTCACAGAATACTTTCCTGTGCACCCCATGATGCTTTTTATAGAATCATAGAATCAACCAGGTTGGAAAAGAATTTTCAGATAATCGAGTCCAAACTTTACCCCACAAAGTTTTTTAACCCTATCATTCCTACAAAGTAGTTTTACATTGCACCCTCAGACCTCCAGTTTCAGAAGATTAACTTCAGCACCAATACCAGATCAGCTTGCTTGGAAAAGGGAAACGTATGTCCAGAGGTATGCATGAGTGAGAAAAAGAAGGGGAACAGGAGGAATGTCTGGAGATGAGTGTAACAAAAATGTGGTATCTAGAGAAACACAGGAAACAGAGAGGCCATTAATGTCCAGCATAATATGTGAAGAAAATTCAGTATTCAGCCCCTGCTGGAACACAAAATCTTCCTGGAACATGGCACTTAGTCTTAATTTGTCATTGCAATGTTTGGAGTGAGGAGTTTTACTGGTTTTGGTTTTATTCAACATTTAGTTGCAATCACAAGCCAAAATGAACAGCCCTACTCCTAAACAATATAAAGTCAAATCAAAAAAGTCTATTCCACAGTGCAGAAGAAGATTGCCTAGGGAGGCTCAGGAATTTGTGGATAGATAGGGTGGAAATCACAAAAGAGAGACAGGAGTGTTAAACCTAGTGTGAGTTAATCTTTAAGATTGCTGTTAAGGCCATAACCCTATGGAAGCTCTGAGCCATGACAAAGTGTAGGTGTTACAAAATATACATACAGAACATAAAGAAGAAAACAGAAAAAGACAATGGTGATAACAGCAAATACCATGTCTTTTGCCTTTCAAGAGCATCATATTCTGAATATCTTATGTGCCAGAATGCTGATAGGGGAAAAAAAGTATTTGTTATGCCTCAGAGAGACAGAGTACAGAGACCTCAATCCAAGAGCACAAACATGTCACCACGAAAGATAAACTTCAGTTCTTGGAGCTGCACCTTGCCCACAGCTTATAAACTGTGTGACTGAGGTCCAAGAAACTTGTATATTTTTAAGGTATATCTGTGACAGAGGCCATGAGGCAGAGGCCCTGATGCAGTTATCGAAAGTAAATGGAAGTTTCCCATGGAGGACTGTTCAGGGCACTTCAAGGACTGGAGTTAAAAACTCCAAGTTATTCCAATACTTTCTTTTTCTTTAGCAATGATGAGTGTGTTCCTTCTCCCTTTCTCAGGAAAAATAAGACAAAATAAAAAAGTATAAAAGTGTTAAAAGTTTAAACTGCTCTGATCAAGTATAACTGTTAATCAGTACACAGAATTAGTTCAAATTACTGAAAAGTTTATTGTGAATAATAATATTTTCTTGACTCTTACTTTGTTGTTGCTTACCCATGCTGTTAAATATTAGGATGGTTGAAGTTAGAGCATTTTACCCCTGCAAAGTTTTCCTAAAGTGCTCATTTTCAGTCATTTGGGATTCATGTTATTTATTTTTTCAACCAAAAGCTACCATTTCTCTGCCTTGCCATTCATTAGCTGAATACACTTGGAAAGCTACCTTCTAATGATTTCTTTTTCCCTACCTCTGTTACCACTACCTTTTCACAGGAAATTTTGAGGTGGTCATATTTAGAGGCATAGAAATGCAATTTATACTTAAATGGACTCCCAAAGTGACTTATATAGAAACATGCTAAAGAACTTTGACAATCTGTGTATTAAAACCAAACTGAACAGACAGAATAAAGTCCTAAACCACCTGACAATTCATTATATTCAGATAAATGCCATTCTTTACAAGTTAGATTATTACTTTGTCTGAATTACCATTAAAAAGTGGTAGCAAATCTCCAAGCAGCTCTACAGGGGCTGTACAACTTCTGATCCTGGCTGTTCATGGCTTCATACATCTGCACAGGTCTGCTGCAAGTGGAATCTTGGTTCTTAACATTTTTCTGTCCAACACAGGTTTTTTCTGTCCAACACAGGTCAATTTGTGTCAAGTGTTATAAGGTAAATCTCTCCATGGGCCCTGAAGCAAGAATGATATCTGATGTGGAGGCACATCTTCATCAGCACCACCTGTGACACCTTCTTCTATGAAAGAATGGTTTAAATAGCAGGCTCTGCATAAAGACCCTCCTTCAGCACTCCAAAATCTGAAGAAGGAAAAACAGAAAGGCAGATAAAATCCTCACAGAAAACATTGTTAGCTAGTGATTACTGTCACTGACAATGATTTTTTTCATAGTTGAAAAACAATAATTCCAGAGGTTTTATTTTTAGGTCTGCTGAAAGGCAGGCAACAGCTAAGAAAAAGATCAGCATTTTATTTTGTATAATTATATAAATAGTTATTAATAAAAAAAAGAAAACAAAGATATCTTAAACTTTCCTCTCTATTACTTAATCTAAATGTACAAAACTAACCCAAAGCAAGCCCTGCCTGCTGCCCAGGTTTTAAGATAACAGGTTATATATAAATAAGAAGCTTAAAGAGCTCAACAGAGATAGAGCGGATATTCCTACCATTACTCTGTGAGTTTTTAAGAAAGCCTGCTGCAGCTGCTGCTAAAATGGCAGCTACAAATGTCATTGAGCACTTGAAACACTATAGAGACATCAGGAATGATTCAACACTGGAATAGGCTGGCAAGCCTATGGCACCTCTGGCAACAGAGACCTTTAACAAGAAGGCAGAAAATTATTTGCCCAGAATGAAGTGTGTCTCTGGGCTTGGGTCAGAAGAAATGGGAAATGGCCTGGATGGCAGCATATGGTTGTTTTTCAGCCTATTTTCAATGACTTTTTACCTGAAAAAAAATAGATTATTGTTTTTTTTCAACTTTGGGTTCATACTGGGTGTGACTATGTTCACCGTGTCACATGCTACCCCAATTACGTACAATGGTCAGGAAGCAGAACTGGATTTCCTGTACCATAAAATTCCATTTTCCTGCTATCACGTGCTTTATATCACATGATCTTTTTCTCAAGCTTGTTAGCAATCATCATTAAAACATTTGGTTTCTTCTCTACTTTCTCTGTTTCACTACCCTTTTATGTACCAACAATATGGAAGCAGCTAAGACAGCTTTCTAATAATTGGGTGCAGAATGCAAGCTAGCAAGAAGTAAGCTGCTAGCAATAGTACTGAAAGGCCAGTTTTCTGAGTTTCCAGAGAGGGAGGGTGTGGGGTAGGCTGGTCCCAAATGTGAATGGAAATAGAGTCATTCACCTGTAATGGTTTCTTTGAATTGTGGGTGAATTTATAGCTCTAGGTTGGATTTACAGGTATTCTTAGTCTGAGAGCAGTTCATTGCAACCACAACTGTGTTTGCAGGCTCAGCTCGCAGGCGGGAGTAATTTAATGGATGGGAAACTCTGCCAAACTATATATCCCTTATTTGTTTGTTTATTTATTGATTGCTGATACACACTGCAGTACAATACCATAGAACAATCTTACAAGAAGGGAAGGGTTTGTAAGGTTATAACTGTGGCTTAAATCTTCCCAGGGAAGATACAGTACTTAATAATTTTACCCCACTTGAGTTCTAGAGAAATTTCTTTGCAAGTCCATAAATCAACAAAGAGCATTAATATTTTTGGAAGAATCTAGGACAGACTGTGAATGCAATAATTTTCCTGTTAGAGAATTGTATACATTCTTGTGCAAGGTTATCATTCCCCAATAAATTCTGCAGGACTTTTCTATAAGAGGAGATTATAAAAAGAAGTAAAAGTACATAGAGTGCTGGCCATATCAAAACAAGAATAATAGTGGGCAGATTTTTTGAACACATATCCAAACCAAATTCTCCACTGATATAAATCATCCCGGATCAACTGAAGCTGACTAATAGGAGGTTAGGAACCCGCTCTCAAATTCTTATTGGCTCAGGAAAGGTTTGCAATACTTATTTTCCTCCCTAAGGATGGGACTCATATAAGCTGAATTTTTAAGGAAGGCAAACACAAAGAATTGAAGCTGATATATTGTGTATTTGAAAGACTGGATGTGACCAAATAAGGATTTTTTTAATTTTTTAATCCCCAAAGATGAGTTTTAGTGAGTTAAGCCTAGCTACAGGATCCCAAAATTTGACATATATTTCACAATCTCCTTGCGTTACGCCTTTGTTATATCTATAAATTAGGTGGTACTTGAAAAAGATGCTCCCCTGACATCACAAAGCCTCTGACTCTTGAAAATGTTCCTGACTCAATGGGAGAAATAGAATGAAAATATAGAAGCAGCAATATTCAGGCAAATTCACTGGGGCAGTGAAGGAGAAACTAAGCGATGAATCTGAACTCAAAATGAAGACAAAAAAGGGGACAGGCCTTGTACCCAAACACATGAGACTAATCTGTCCTTGCAGTCCAGGAGTTGCCAAAGGAAGGAGAAGATGAAGATGAGGTGCTGGCAATGGCTAGAGCATGAGTTTTGAAGCATGAATACCAGAGTGTTAGATGAAAGAAAATTTAAAAGCAGTGGGAGTAAAGTATTGGGTCACAGAGGGAAAAAATGGGCTGAAGAAGAAAGGCACAGAAAAACACATCTGCAAGCAGCACTAGTGATGGGGGAGAAAAGAAGCAGGAGACACACACCCAGGTGCAACATTGCCAAGCAGCCTGAAATGAAAACCAGCATCATTTGTGTGGGTTATTTTTTTTCTCGCGCTCGCTCTTTAGATCAAAAGGAGAGCAGCAATGCAATCTGCTCTTTGCGCAGAGCTCTTTCAGCCAAGGGAAGGAGAATGCACACACTGGAACATCTGTTCCAAGAAGCCACTTGAAAAATAATCTTATAATAGCATGGGGAAAACATCTGTGCAGCATGCACCAGACCACCAGTAGAGCAGCATTGGAGGAGTGGAAGGGGGAAGGAAGACAGGGAGGGAGCAAGGGAGACAAAGTGGAACAGGATTAGGTCAGGGGCAAGTACCCCAGTGAGGGGCACGACCCACATGTGAGGAAACTGCTCATTTGGTGTCTTTTCTAATCCTCAGCAAGAGGCAGACAGATTTCTCACCCACTAAGCTGTGTTTATTGGCAGATACTACTCAACATGTGCAGCTTTGAAAAATCCCAAACTACAATCAATGTGTTTGAGAAGCTTCACAAAAAAGCTCCCTGCCCATGGCCTCTAGTGTAACCTCCACCCCTTCTTCCTCAACTTGCTTTATCTCTGCTGATACTGGAATAAATGTGCTGGAAAAACAGTTACTGCTAGCTCAGGTGGGGAGAACTAGAAAGCCAAATCACATTAACACTGTGGGTGAATTTGAACTGTTGTGTCTCTAACAAAAGACAGGGCCATTGGTTTTCAAGTCTCAGAGCAAACAAATACAGAAAAAAACTCACCCTAACCATCACTCAAACATTCACACACATGTGCAGTATGCACTATGTTCTTGGCTTCGCCCTTCATCTGTCTTATGCCAAGAGAGCCGTACACTTGTATTCACCCCTATGCAAGCATCAGTAACATGACAGCAGCCAGCACACTTCTTACCCCCACCTTGTGACACATTTTGCAGTTTTCTCAGAAAACAGTGTCAAATTTACTCATCTGTTGCTTGACTTCAGGTTCTTTAAAGAAGAAAACCCTCTCAAATGTGTATCTTCTTGCTGATGAGAAAAAGAAAGAATCAACAGGTTTTAAACATAAACCTGCATAAAAAACTTTCAGATGGTGTGACTAGGTACATAAAATTGCTCAGGAAGCTACTATGAGTTGAAGTACTGTGTGTGTATGTGTAGATAGGTGTAGCCTTCTGTTCCAGTGTAGACAGGAGGAAAAGGCCTGACTCCCTGTCCCCTATGTAATGAGATTTCACTGTGGGAAAAAAATAGAAAAAAATAGAAAAAATAGAAAAGACAGGTTGGTAAGCTAGGAAGAGGAGCTGAGCAAGAGAGAGAGGAAAAGACAGCTCCTCTCCAGATTACAAACCAATAAACACCTAGTAAGTAGGCCAAATGTGAGAAATCAGGAAATATCCAAAAGCAAGACTTCAGTTTCTTTCACAAGGAATCAACCTTATCATGCCTCCCTGTTACGTTACTGGTGCAGGTCTTTAATTTCTAACAGTGCACTGAGAGCTTTGTTTCAATGGAAAAATCAGGATTTTTAGTTTTCCTATTGAAAACTCAAAAATATACATTGTAAAAAAAAATTATTTTCTTTTTAATTCTAACAATCATATTGGCTTTCAAAATGATTTTATCAGTTTAGTTTCCACACACCAACACAAACTGGTGTATGTATAATAAGCTTAGACAACAATAAAAAGAGCACCCTGAAAGAAAGCTGCCTTGGTTTGATTGCATTGGCCTAAATTTATACTTTCTGTTTGCCAGGTATGACTTGCTATGGAAACCAGGCTTTGATTAAAAGCAGTTTCACTCCTGTCTTTTCTATCGTGGGCCACAAATCCTGTGAACTGAGGTCATTTCCAGATAAGGGATGTGGGAGGGGGAGTCAGAGGAAATGAAACTGGATATGTAGGCAGAGGCACACAATAAGGGCGTTGTAGGTAAAGATGAACAGCTTGAATTTGACATGGCAAGTGACAGGAAATCAATGGAGTGCTAATGTGTAGGAGGAAACAAATATGACTTCAGCAGAAACCTTTAGGACAGATGTGAGGGAGAGAACAGAGGAATTGTGGAGCCAGACAGGAGAAATTTACAGTAACCAAAGCAAAATATATCTGAGACACTGACAGCAACCTATGTTGGGAGTTTCCTCTTTTTTCTCTCACAGACAAGTAAAAATTTCAGTGAGCTGTTAGGTATTACATGAGCTCTAAACCTTTAACAGCTCCAGGATTAATCTTATGTTGCAGTCTACTGCAATTGTGCCATGGGTTTTCAAAGAGAGAATATCATGCAAGGCTGTTTCTCCCCTATTCCCTGATCTCATTCATCTGCATGGTTATCAGCTGGAACATCATCCAAGAGATCAATATTCAGAATACCCTCTCCCTCAATTAGTAGAAGTTTCAGAAACCCCACTCTCTAATCTCTTGGTTGGGAAGTATTTGCTTAGGGTGAGTCACACGATATATTTCACCAGCATTAGCGTTAGGCCTTTTATTCTCTAGTCCTGAAAAAGCCTTCCTTTAACCTAGATTAATGACCAAAATTCCATGGAATCAACATTTTGAAAGCTTCTCACACTATACCTCTAGTGCAAATTGAGCTCTGGCGTGTGAGGCATGATTACCTGCAAGAGGAAGCAAACATTTTTCCCCTCCTTTGCATGCTAAAAGAATTCTTATAAAAATGTGTATCTAGAGCAAGATCCTTCAAATCTTGGTAGAGATTTCTTATTTTCACATTGTACATGAGAGAGATTCCCAGTTCACTGAAAGTCTAGAGTGTTCTTCAAATTAGCATGTCTATTGTGGAAGGTGAACCCACTTCCCTTCTGAGACAGAATCTTTTTCCATAGCTCCCTTAATGTGCCACAATACCACATTGTAAGGGTGTTACAGTTGTGTAAAACATTTAATGCAAAACAGAAAAGAAAAACATGGAAAGGTAAAGCTACCAGTAACACACAGCTCTGTTCCACAGGTAGAGGCATGTCGGCCTGATAACACAGACAATTCTGCTTATTCAGAGCTGCCTTCCTTAAAGTTCATCAATATTCTGTCCCACAAGGAGGGCAAGTGTTTTGCCTGTTCCCATATATTTAAAATTTTCTCCTGTTAAACATGATGAGTATCATGATATTCAATAACCAATATCTTCTTCACAAAAGTTGTGTACTCCTTTATTGCCTTTTTCTCCAATCACACAAATTTTGTTTTTTATCCCCAAGAATACAGGAGAAAGCAACTCAAGTAATGTATTACTGGCTTGGGTTTTTTCTTAGATTCCCCTTCTTGTCTCTGGAAAATGAGCCAGAGGACAGGAGCTGAGCAGAATGCTTTTACTGTTAGCTTACCATAGCATAGATAAAACTGCTTCTGAAAAATAATTTTTTGTTGATCAACAAGAAAAATATTCTGCAACTCTAGCAAATATAACAAACTTTAATCCCATACAGGTCTTGTACTTTTTTGAAATGCTAAGTTAGAGGGTTCTGAAAATGTATGCAGTTCTGAACATGACCTAGAGAAGAAAAATTTTGAATTGGTTCACTTGGACATACATTGATTCCTTTTTTGAAGTTTCTCAGGCTATTCAGGTTTTACTCATATATTAGAGAGCTGTAAGTTTTCACAAACATACTACATGACCGTAAAAAATTAAAACTACCAAAATCAAGCTACAAAACCAAATCAAAACAGATCGGGTGAGTTTAAAACAGAATAAAACCTTCTAATCCTCCATTATGATCATAAAAGCCTGAACCATCTAGTAAGTTTCTCAAAACACTTTAAGCAATCTTCTAAGCGTCAGGAGATACTGCAGACTCATCAAAATGAGATGAAGACAGTAGATTCAGAACACTGTAGTTCATTTGGTGGCACTTATCTTTAAATAACCTACCACTCCAATTTCATTTGAGCTGAAGAAGGTGGGTAAAAGATTGCAAAGTGGTGTTCACAACCTACCTCCCAGCATTCCACTCCCAAGTAATAACTGATAGAACAAGAGGAAACAGACTCAGACTGCACAAGAGGAGGTGCATATTGGATATTAGGAAAAAAATCTTCACTGAAAGGGTAGCCAGGCATTAGAAAATGCTTTCCAGGGAAGTGGTAGAATCGCTGTCCTTGGAATTGTTCCAAACCCGTGTAGATGAGGCCCTTACTGATGGTTCAGTTGTGGACATAGCAGTCCTGGGGTAATGGTTGCACTTGATAATCTTAAAGGTCTTCTCCAACGTAGCTGATTTCTATGATTCCATAGAAGTGGATCCTGAGCCCAGAGGACTGAGTATGAGTGTCTTTCTTCTGAGAAACTCAAATGCAAAAAAGCATCTTTTATCAATTCTGAGGGATGAGACTCATCTTTAATGATGTGGTTGTGAATTTCATATGACTTCTTCCTCAGTCAAAGAGTGATTTCAAGGAGGAGACAGAAAGCAAGAAGCTAAATGGTAGTTATGGGAGTCCCACTGTTAATGAAGACTTAAACAATGCTCAGGGATAAAAATCTCTTCTGCTATAGTAGGAAGAATGAAGACAGGAATAAAATGTCATTCTGGCAAAAGGAGTTTTTCTGATCCTGTGAAATGGGTAGGTGTCACTAGGAGAATAACTGCCAGTGGGTGAAACAATGTGGATGCCTATCTCTGAATGACAAACGGTTTCTGCAGTCATGAAGTGAGCAAAAGGGTCTGCAGTTCTCAGAAGACATAGCTTTTATTTCAGTTTGTCAATACCAAAGTCTTCCTGCTGTTCATGATGATTTTGTATCATTATGGGACCCCACTGACACATATCTCAGTTGAGTTATTTATACAAAAATGCATCTGAACCTCTTCAGGACCAATATGTCTACAGCTGGACTAGCAAATAAAACACCACATGGATCATTTTCTAGTCTTTAAAACAAGTAACATGCTCTTGAGAGCAAACTTGTGTCCTCATAGCTACACTATATGCCTACCAAAAGCAAGATGGTCTCATCTTTATTGTTTGCTAGGAACATTTCCTGGCCATTATTATCTCCTCAACCATAACTGAGTACTACTTTGGAGAGTACAAGTTGGCATGCAAGTTTGCTGATGACACAAAGCTCTGTGGCTTGGTTGATACGTTGGAGGAAAAGAATGCCATCCAGAGGGACCTTGACACGCTTGTGAAGTGGGCTGATGCCAAACTCATGAAGTTTAACAGTGCCGAGTGCAAGGTTGTACATCTGGGTGGGAGCAATCCCAGGCACAGCTACAGGTTGGGCAGAGAAGACATTCAGAGCAGCCCTGTGGAGAAGGACTT
>JASSUY010054749.1:0-70931 GCA_032466535.1 Forpus xanthops | reverse complement strand
GGGGGGGGGCGCCCCCCCCCCCCCCCCCCCCCCAAATAACAAATCGGGTTTTTTTACAGCGCACCTGAGAAAAGGGGGGAAAAAAAGGGGGGGATGCCCTAAGTTTTCTCAGTGTGTATTTTAATTTTGCCCCCTTCCCCCCCCCGGCATCCTTCGGAGTGTCTGTCACCTTCGAGTTACATAATGTCGCTGTAGGAAGAGACTGACACCTAGGGACAGCCCTTTCCTAAAGCAGCCCTGCCTCACCAACGTCTGTACTGACAGCGCCTCCGTGGGGTGGGGAGAAAACCCCCATCCTCAGATCTCAGAGTCTTACAGTTTGTTACGGGGAACTCATCAGCAGTTGTTATTTCTTTTTCTTTCTTTCCCTCCCCATGAGAATATTTTGATTGTTCCTCTGCTGAGCACTTTGCAGATGAGGCCCGTCGAGGTTAGGGGGTTAATTTTCTCCGTGTGGAGAGGATAGAGACTCTGCAGCTCCCGGCAAGCCTTTAATAATTCAGCGCAGGAAATGCGTGCGTATATATAGCAGGCAAGGTAATGCACAGCGTGTACCTACAGGAGGACAAATATGGAAACCTGGTGTGAATTATTCATGAGGTGTAATCAAATAGAGGATTTTCCTAGACAAAGCACACTTTGCTGTTTTCATATTTATTACAGCACAATCTGCACCGAGTACATTTGAACCTCATTTCATTCAGCCCGTGTCAGATAACCTTTAATATATTTGCTAATATTTCTTACTTACCTTTCAAGCTGTCAGTGAGAAGTAAGGGCTTGATAGAAAAAATCAGAAGAGACCTCTTTTGGTTTTGGCCCTCTGGAAATTAGTAAATGGAGAAAACGCTTCTGATGCTTTTTCCCGGGGAAGGCGTTTTGCCTGTTCAGTCTTTGGCAGGAGAATAAACTTGTGGTGCTACAAACTGATTCATGCTCCTGCTCCACGGCACGGGGTGCTTTGGGCTTTGCTGTTGCATAGTAGGCACAGGCTATTTTTAACTGGAGCAAGGTTATGAAACCTTAGACCCAGCTGGGTGAAAATAATCTGGTCTGAACTGGAAAGCGCAGCTCGTGTGGCTGGGAACATGAGCGGGACCATCCCCTGGAGGGTCCCAATGGGGCAATCCCAGTCAGCCCCAAAGTTGGGAAATGTTGTCATCGTGGAGGCTGTCACAGTGGCACTGGGGAAACCACTTAAGTAAATATGCAAAGAA
Source organism: Forpus xanthops (assembly GCA_032466535.1). Taxonomy (NCBI): domain Eukaryota; kingdom Metazoa; phylum Chordata; class Aves; order Psittaciformes; family Psittacidae; genus Forpus; species Forpus xanthops. The sequence continues at coordinate 69,714 of JASSUY010054749.1, read as the reverse complement.
TTAAAATACTTAAATGAATGAGCAGTGAATCAGTGATGATAGCGCAGTGATTATTAAGAAACCCAGAGGCATCACTGGAATCACCACTGTGGTAGACATCAAATATCTGGGATGGTTAACTGGGAAGTTCAGTTCCACGCCAGTTTTTGGTGATACTTGCACCAAAGTCTCGTGACCCACAATAAACAGTGGTGTGCAAATCAGTAGTGACCCCAAACCTTCCGCAGGTTTGCTCCACAAGTCGTGTTTGGAGCTGTACCTGGCTAAAATATGCAGTGGTGTTTTTTAAACTAATATTTACTCCTGCTAGACCTGCACAGCCACTGCGGCTCTGGGGGAGGGAGCAGGAGCTGCTCTGACTCACGGCTCAGCAGAGTTGTTAACTCACTCCTGGCGCCTGAGCCCTCATCCTGGTGTGCTGGGAAGAGTCCACCTTGGCTTCCTGGGCTGCAGGCAGACGGCCATGATTGTAAAATTGGCAGACCAGCTCAAAGTATCACTGGAAAATAAATACTTTTAGTACAGTGCACTGAGGTTTGGGGTTTTTGTTCGTTTGCTTTTTACGCAAATTGATTTGCAGAAGAAAGTTTTCTTTCAATAACTTGTGCACATATTTGGAATCCTTCCATTCTTTAGGATGCTCCACTGACAGAAACCCCAAAATTTAAAATATCCTTGCTTATAGGTGTTCTCCTGCAATACTGTGGGAGAAGTCCCCTTTGCCTTGCTTGCACTGCTGTATTTGCCTGCCCCGTGCAAAGCACGTCTTCTACAGCCCCACAGGATAATGCTGAAACATCTCTGCATGCTTCTGCACAAAGCCTTGATGCCTCTTGTGCAGTCTGTTATAAATGGACTAACTGGACGCCGGAAGGAGTTGTAGTCGCCTTCCTCTGTGCTTAGCTAAACAAATGCCAAACCTTCTTAAGTCTAAATTACTTGAAATATTTACTGTTGAGACGTCGTTCAAGAGGAGGATAGTTAAAACATTAATTCCTCTCATTCCAGTGCATTAGGGCTTTACCCTGCGACTTGCTGAGCGCCAGAAATGGGACTTTGCAGATTTGATTCCCTTCCCCCCAACTAAAGAGCCACCACCTCCCCACTTCCCCCACCCAAACTTTAATGCTTTAAGAACAAAAAGGAGGGAGAGAAAAAGAAAGGAATGCACATCTGGGCTAAATATTTGTTAGAAAGTATTCCCAGGATAGTGGGAGTTCTGGTGCCAGAGAGGAATTCCTGCGGGTTTGATCCATTGCATTATGTACTTGTTCCAAAAGCTGTTTTCAGTAAAATAGATGAGTAAGAAGTCTTAGCCAAGAACAGAATGTCTTTTTTGGCAACTGAAAGGGAGATAGGATTATTTTATTTCAGGTTATGTAAAAAAAAAAAAAAAAAAGAAAGAGAAGGTGGTAAAATCCTGCACTCATTGGTGCCTGCTGTGATTTGCAATGGTGAGCACAGATACATAGATATAGGTGCATTTTTTTTTTCCCATGCTGCTGTACACATTTTGAAGACTTCTTTATAAGATTTCAATGTGGATTTAAGGTTACTTGCAGCATTACTGCAATTAAAATATCCTTACTGTATCTTAACTGGCCTCTGGGTTTTTTGGCTGAGTGGCTGGTGGTTTCAGTGACATAGCAATGTCCAAATCACTGCTGTGGATTCTGAATTCTGCCCCCAAGTGCTGGGCTGAGAAGGGGAAGAGAGGATCATCCTTGCCTTGACACCAAACCCCCTATCTGGAGGATGTTTTGGGGGTGGGTGCAAGTAGGCACCAGTGAGTGCAGCCCCACTACATTGTTTATAGCTCCCGGGAAGGATTTGAAAATTCAACTTGGAAAACATCGCACCCATAAATCAACAAAGAGGGGGAAGGCTTTCTGGGGGAAAATTAATGTGTTTTGGCCGGTGGGCAGCAGGTTCACTAGTTTTTTCCCATTAATTGAGAATCATGTTTGCACGACACCTACTTTGCATTAACAAAACAATAGGTGTTTTGAATAAGACAGCATGCCAAAGGTGGTTTTTTTTTTTCTATGCATTTGGCTTATTCTCATAGATGGGAGAGGCACATGCCTCCCTTCATCCTTCTGCCAAACATAGCTAATCAGAGATGATGGTGCAATTTTATTTCTTGTTTTAAAATACTATCTCATACACAGCTTGCCTTGGCTCTGGCTCAGGGTTTATGTTAATTTGGTTAGGTCGCTGGGGGAAAACACTTTGGGTTTTTTCTTGCTGTGTGGTTTTGAGGAGGCAGTTGTGGCTCATGACAGGCACTGCTGGGTTTGTAGGAGATCTGAGTGTCAAGGCTGTGTTGCTCTGCAGCATTTTGGTGTCCACCTTCTCAGCTCTGGTAGCCTTACAGGCCACATAAATCTCAGTAGAAATGGATGCCTGAGTTATCCCCATTTCAGCAGCATGATCTTAATTGATCCACCAGCCTCCAGTGTCTCCTGTGAGGCTTGGATGTGGTCAGCGTTGCATCCCTGAGGGCATTTGCCATTGGACATGTGTCCTATGGGCTTTTGAGAAACTGTTTTCTCCCTCCCTTGGCTAGACAGTGGCATCCTTCAGTGGCAACTTTGAAGGTGAGGTGTGTTTTGGAGCAGCCAGCAGTTGCTTTGTGGCACTAGCTGATGCCCTTTCAAGCCACATGCATGATTTCTTTGCTAAGATTTTGTCCCCTCTGGCTGAATGATGGGGTCAGCTGGGATGAGCAAACCTGGCTGCAGTTCAGGCTTTGGTTTGGAATTCTGCCATGGAGTCGGAGGGCTTCTTTGCTCTGGTGGTTTCTTAAAGCAAATGTAAAACAGAGCAGAGTTTGTAAATGCAGCCAGGTAGCTGGTTTGGGCATCGTGTCTGCCTGTGAGCTCTGCTTTGCTCACGGGGTGCAGGCAGTAAAGGGGTTAACCCAGGTGTCAGGTAGGACATGTGCTGCTGGGGCTGGAGGTTGGCCAAATCCACTTCTCCCATCTTTTGGATTAAGGCCAAAAATCCAACAACCCCTCTGTGGCGGAACCACATACAGCTGTGGGGCTGCCAAGGAGGAGGGGATCATCTCTTCCCAGCCCACAGGTTCAGGGGGCTATAGTGGCCCCATAGGCATGCATTTGCAGGGAATGATTAGCTTTTTCAGGCTGGAGCTGCTTCACCCGGGGATTTTTTTGACCTTTCATTGGACTATTGTCTTCTGGGAAGCTGTTGGTAAACATAATTAATGAGGGCTGGCACAAGGCTTTGAAGGCACAGTGTATGCTTCCATCCTGCTACATGTTACTGTGCAACACTGTCGAGATACTGAGAATCCTATGATTGGGAGGTTTTGAAGTTGGTGTGGTTTCTGTGCCGCCTGCTCAGGGCAGTCAGGAGAGCGGGGTTAGTGTTTTGTCAGGGGTTTTGGGGTTTGAGATATTTCTTTTTTTTTTTTTTTTTTTTTTTTTAAGAGACTGAAATTAACTGCAGACATGCAAAAGAGGGTGAGAAAGTGCTACAGTTAGAAAGAAGAAATCTGGCTGGTGGAGGAGTTTCAGCAGGTGGGAGAGGATGGGGACCAGGTGTTTGGCACCCCCATATCTGCACCGTCCCTGTCCCTGGGATGTATGTGCCTATCCCCATGTCATCTGAATTTTAGGGATGCTTTAGGGTTTGTGGTTTACGTACGGTTTTATTGGTGAGGCAGCTGCTAATGTCCCATGTCACTGGAGCTCTCTCGTCTTGCTGGAGGTTTCTGGGCTTGAGCTGCATCTCTCCTACTGTTGTGCCTTACAGTCTGGTGGGATAGGGTCAAAGTAAGTCACCCATCCAGCAGCAGCCTGGTTCTCAGCCTTGGGTGTAGCTTCAAAATAAGCTAGCAGTGACTTATGCTGGAGCAGGAGCATCTGGCACACTGTTGCCAGCACCTAAAAGAAGAAACAGTCCCGTCACCTAGGCAAGAGCATCACAGGTTAGGTGGGCTCTGTTATCTGTTAGCCCTTTGTAGGCAAAGTGTGCAGCTTTTGTGAAATTTCAAGAGACAAAATCCCCACAAACTTTATAAAAGCAAAGGTTAAAGATGCAACAAAGTTTTTTGTTGTTGTTGGGTTTTCTTGGATTATTCATGTTTTTTTTTTTTTTTTTTCCTTTTTTTTTTCTTTAAAATGAACAGGGGTAAAGCATGCAGGAAATTTAGGAATCTAGGCAAATACAGAGCTCCTTTGTTTTGAATTAGCTGTGTTGTTTTTAATTGCTACTATGCTTGATACATAACCCAGCCTAAACAAGAATAGCTTATTGAATGGGGGACTGACTATGAAAGGCACTAAGAGGAGAAGAGCTGTTCTTCACAGTTGATATATTTGTATTTCAGTGCTTCATTTAATGTCTGTTTCCCCAGGGGGCTCTAGCAAGTAAATCATGCCAACAGATTGTTCTCTGCAAACTGGCTTATTTTTGTAATTAGCAGAATGTTAAAGCTGTAACTGCATTGAAAGCAATCCGGGTGAGGATTTAACATAAAAGAATTAGTAAGCACAACGTAATACTTACTCTTTGATAACATTTGTGTTGATTGAATTGGTTTCTGGACAGTTTGTTGTGCACAATAGTAATCTTTTTTCTGTAGCATCATATAAAGGGAGTGGGGTTTAGCAGGTGTGCACAGCAAGAGTAGCAAGGTGTGGTTTTCCTGAGGAGCACATTTTGGGAATCACCCCTGCATGGCCAGGTAGACCTGGCGGAAAATCCTTGCTGGGGGTTAAAACCATCCTGCTTATCAGCAGAAACTGCCAGTATTTCCCTTGCTTTAGTTTGTTTTTCTTCTTTGTTCTCCAGTTATATGAAAAGTACGGCATCACCATGAGTGGAGTATTGAAAAGGAAGTATGAAGAGCTGGGGGATGACAGTACCTACTGCTCCTCCTCCTCCTGCTCCCCCCTCTCCTCTTCAGCATCTTCAGGCTGGGAGACGGATGAGGAGAGCTCCCGTGGAGAGCCCAAGCCTAGCTCTGCCTTAGTGCCCAGCTTCACGCGTGAGTATCTCCATCATTTCCTGGGATCAGACTTTCCTCTGTGTTTTTTCTGTAGCATCATGGTGGGTTATCACCATGCAGAGACCCCACTGGAGCACACCTTTAGGCGTGGAAGCAGCCAGCTGCCTGTCATTACACCAATTTACCTTGTTTTTATAATGGGCCAGCATCCTCAGGGTAGTCTTCCTTAGCCCTTCCTCCCAGCATTTATAATTTTTACAATGTTTTTGCTGAAGTCCAAATTTCCATGAATATTGAACCCAAGGACCTGAGTGCACAGAGGCATGCAAGTGCCTCCAAGCCAGTGCAGTGGTCCAATCCCACCATCCCTTAACCCCCTGTTAAGCTATTCCATAGCTAAAACCTAAAAAGACAGCAAAGGCCCATAACACTGGTTTTAAAAAATGATTAACCAGTGGCGCAATTACCATTTCAGAACTCGTTTCCTACGTAAGTTGGGTACTTTGCCAAAGAACATGACACATTTGACATTGCCTCTGCTGTTAGTACAGATAAATGCTATTTTATTTTCCCAGCAATATCAGTTTTGAGAGCTTTTAGGAAAGCACACAGAAGGCAAGGTCATAAAATTCTTTATCTGCCATGTGAAGGGAAAAATAAAAGATACAATAGAGGAACATCTTCACAGAGAAGAAATAGTCCAACCTAGTAAATTATACTGAACACCCACTGTATATAGCAGTTAAGGTCCACTTAGCAGACATACACAAACACGCAGCAGTCTGAAAAGGCTTTAGAAGTCTTGTAATAATAAAGAGTCTCATTCTTGCTTGTCTTCCCAGGTTTTGTGACAAAACAATGAACTTTTTGTATTCTCTGGCTCAATTGGAAAAGGGTCAGGAATGGGAAAACAATTTCAGAGGAGGGGTGCAGGGAGAGAGAAGCAAATGCCAAAGTGCAGCAGCTCAGCTGATAGATGATTGCAGTGGTTAACGTGCCTTTTGATAAAGAGCTAATGTTTTAGAAGATTGAGTCAAGGTTATTAAGAAAATGCAACGCACAGTGCAAAGTGACTGCAGGGAGCAGTGTGAAACTGCCAGCTCTTCAGCAGAAGCTGCTGGTGCAGCTGAGTGAACACTTGGGTTTTTTTTTTACGTAAAACTGAAATGCTGTATTTTGGCAAGCGAGACTCGTGAAACATGGGTGCAGCTATCTGTCCGATCTCACACTTCCCAGCCTTCAGGGCCAGCCAAACCAGCCGAGCCCCTAGGCTTTTCAGCTGCCCTTTTGGTTAGCTCCCCACATAGGACTGCCTGCAACTCTGCCACCCAAAGAGGGCTCAGATCCAGCTCTGCAGGAGTCATCAAGCCTTTCTGGCTTATTTTATGCAGCCAAGGCATCCATGCACCAGGAGAGAATGGGACCGAAAAACCACACCAGTGAATTTCTTCATAGCTGATCTTGTCCTTGACATGCTCATGCAGCAGAAAAGGCAGCTCTATAACCTACCACCACATTTCACTTTGCTTTCCATGGCCAGCTACGTTCGTGGAACCTTATTGACTCTGAAACTGCCCTGCTTAATTAGTCCTGCTTCATCTGCTATGTTTGCACGTGCAAATGTGCAGAACCAGGTATCTCTGGAGAGGCTCCACTTTAAATGGTGTGTAGCGTGTTTCAGCAGTTTAAGATAAACCAGAGTCATGCATTGCCATGTTTACCCTGGGGTCACCTGCATAAAGATTAACATCTTTGCAGCTGCTATTAAATGAGTCTCTTGAGAATAAACTATAGATTCATAGTTCCTCCCAGTGGATAGTGAAAGGAAGTACCAGAAAAACAGACATTTTGGCTATTTTCTGCCATGCCACAAGAGCTGGAGCCATGCAGCACTGGAGTGTCAGTGTCCTGGCAGACATGAGTTTCTTGAATGTGAGGCAGGGTGCTTGGGGTTAAAGCAAGACAGGCATGTAGGATAGTTTGTTACTTGTTCGTTATGCTCTGCTGCATATGAAGAATAAGCAAATGTATGTTTCCTGGAGGAAGTCAGGCAAGAAGGAGAAGCAGCAGCCAGTTCTTAGGGTGAATCTGATTGGTGACTCCAATGCACATCAGGATTTGGCTTAGTTTCCTCTCCAGCCTCATCCAACCTTTGGAGGTTAAATCCTGAAACACCACAAGCCATCAAGCAATGTTATAACCTTGTCCCATCGTGTCTCTGTTGAGAGAGTAATCGCACATCCTGCCTGTTTGTAATATTGACAGCATGCTTGTAGTATTTCTATCTTGCCTGCAGGGTGGCAGTACTGACTTTGTGCTGTTTCTTTCTTCCCCCATTTTTAGCCACATCTATCCTGAAGAAATCCAAGCGACTAAAGAAGAACAATGTGGAGTTTGACCGGGTCACTGTGTTTTACTTCCCACGCTGCCAGGGGTTCACAAGCGTGCCTAGTCGCGGGGGCTGTACCCTGGGGATGGTGAGCAAACACAGCTCCTCCCGGCAGTTCACGCTAGCAGAGTTTTCAAAGGAGCAGGAAAATGTTCGTCGGGTGAAACTGGAAGAGAAATTAAAAGAGGAGAAGTTGGAGGCATTGAAATGGAAAGTGAGTAGGAGCATGGGGCTGGGTTGGTGAGGAGCTGATGGATGTCATTAGTTAATGGCCAGTCTTCTGTAGGATCCTCTCTGAGACCTGGGGGCATTGGTTCTTAACCCTGTTGGGGTCACAGAAAAACACAGACTCTTGTGTGGGATTTTCAGCTCAGTTCTCCACTTTTGAAAAGTGATGGAAAAGACCCTGAACTCTACATGTCAGGCGTCTGTCAAATCTTTGGGGGCTCTCACACAGATGTTGCTCCTGTCATCTACCAGCATGAGGCCAGAAATTTCATTTCTTGCTTCTCCTGACCTGGGGGTGCTGATGGCTGTTTGTCCCCAACACATCCCTAATGCTTTGCCCATTTTTTTTGCCCTTAGCTAACCATGAATGGCACGAAGGAGTCAGAGGAGGCCAACCAGCTCACTATTGAAGACATCTCTGACGATGACATTGACGTCAGCAACGTGGACCTGGAGGATGGCTTCTTTCTCCAGCCCTACCCTGCCAAGAAGAGACGTGCACTGCTGAAAGCTGTGGGGGTGAAGAAGATCGACAAGGAGGAGAAACGGGAGCTGCACAACATCCGCCTGTCCCGGGAGGACTGTGGCTGTGACTGCCGGGAGGTCTGCGACCCAGAGACCTGCAGCTGCAGCTTGGCAGGCATTAAATGTCAGGTACTGCCCTCGCCTCTGGGCATGGGGGAAAAGCTGTGGCTCCAGCTGACATCTGTGTTATAGCAGGAAGGGTTTGAGCAAGTGGGATACGTTTAGGACAGCTTGTAAAATACGTCTGTTCCCATCTGTGCTCAAAGTAAAGCAGGCAAGAAAAGCTCTTGGAGATGCTCCCCAGGCTGCAACGCAGACGCTGCTCAGAAGATCCGATTCCCAAATCACACGTGCAGTTATCCCCATGCTGCTGCTGCTACAGCCGTGGGGATGTGCCTGAGCCTGCAGTGTGAATGCACCCGCCCGTTCTGTCCCCACAACAATTGTACCTGCTTAGTCTCCTGTTGGAGATTGGCCATGTGGGAATGTCTTTGCAAATGAAAGCTTCTCGCTCCTCACGCGAGGCTGTAATTTCTCCTCCTCCCCCTGCTTTTATTTTTAGTTTTGTTTCCCCTTGGTGTGTCACAACTCCCAGTGTGTGCAGGCAAATGTGGGAGTGCCAGCTGAGTGTCAGCCCCCAGCTAGCTGTGCAGGCCACCTCTGTATTCCATTAGCTTATTTCATTAGCCTATTTTTCATGCTATTTGTTATGGGTGCCTGCCCAGCTGTGCTTGGGGAGCCATATCCTGTATTCAGGGTGCAGCTGGCTCCCTTGGTGCTGTGGTTGCCGCCTGGGGCTGGTGTAGGGGTGTGCACAGGCAGGTGGGTGCACATAGGGGGACAGGTGCTCCATGAGTGTGACACAGCCTCCCTCTAGCGGCTGCTGCTAACAGAGATGTAAAGGTGCTGCAGATGCCTGTTGGGCAATTTATCCTTATCTCGATGAGGGGCAGAAGTGCATGATATGGATCACATATTAAATACCATGATGCAATATATAAAATACTCACATTTGTCCATTTATGTCTTCTTCTGGAGCATTATATTTTGCTTTTTTTGAAATCTTTTAGCTTCAGTTTTACTGAAACACAACTTTTTTATGACAGCCCTTCAAAAGAACAGGATGCTTTCTTTTTTTTTAAATTTATTTTATTATGTTTTTGTAGCCTACTTTTAAACACCTCAGCTGTTAGTTGGTTCCTCAAGGTGGGTGGTTTAGATTCTGTGCTGCCGGGTTTGGTTCTAACCCTCTTCCTCTGCTTCTCCCTGTGCCAGATGGATCACACCTCTTTCCCCTGTGGCTGCACCAAGGATGGCTGTGGCAACACTGAGGGCAGGATTGAGTTCAACCAGGCTCGAGTGCAGACCCACTTCATCCACACCATCATGAAGCTGGAGCTGGAGAAGCAGCAGCAGAGCAGTGAGAAGGTGGCAGAGGCCGAGCCCCCCTTTCGGGAACGTCTCCCACAGTTGGGATGTGCAACAGGGAAGGGCTCTTTGGAGGAGCGTGCTGTGCCGATCAGTTGCTTCCAGTTCAGCCCTGACCTGGAGGCCTTGGGGGAGAACAGCTGCAGCAGTGACATGACAGACTCCTCAATCTCCTCCCACCCCAGTGAGGACCTGGAGGAGCCCTACGAGAGCCTCCCCTCCGACAAATCCCAGTCGGATGTGGATGATGATGGCTTGGCACGCATCCTCCACTTCAATGACTCAGATGCTGAGGAAGATGGTGGCCATGATCATGATGACCTGAGCTGCTTCCACCCCACCGATTTCTTCATCGAAGACCATAGCAACGAGCCTAAGCCTGTCCCTGGCAACTTGTCCCATCTCTCCGAGTGCCTGGATGAGAATGCCAACCAGGACAGTGGCGGTTTGTTGGAGGATGCTGCTCATGTGCGGTGCGAAGGACTGTCCTGCTGCGCCTCATCCCCAGCTGATCCCTGCTCCAAGAGCTATGCTGATCTCAGCCTTTCTTCTGACTCCTTGGATTTCTTCCAGTCCTTCTCAGACTATAATTTGGGACCCCTTTACAACTCCTTAAAGGAGTATGAGAACCTCGATAACTTCTCAGCGTTACAATTTCAGTTGCCTAATTTTCCAGGTTTCCCACAAGCCGGAGACCAGGGCTCCTGTTTCTTGGAGTCCCTTATCGGTTTGTCCGAATCCGTCCCCGAAACCCCAGCCCCTTTCACAGACAATCAACTTTTGGAGGATGCCATCAAGTCATCGCTAATGGAGACGGTGAAAGTGTGAAATGCCCATGTGGCTTAAGCAGCAAGGAACAACCTGAAGGAAAACTGAAGTGGACAAACTTGCACCAAAAGAATGATGCTTTACTCAAAAATAAGGAAAAAAAAAAAAAAACAAAAAAACAAACAGAAAAGGACTTCCTAAGCAAACAAACTATTTTTGGTCTTTGTAGAACGTGGACATTTTGACATACTGCAGCTACAATCGGTTCTCTCACTGTTTGTGCAAAAATTTCTAAGCTTTCTTGATGGGGTGGGGTGGGGTGGGAGGGGAAAAGACTTTCACGTATGAATTTCCTTGTGTTTTGTATGAAAAGACCTGTTGAGAAATACTCCTCGCTAACATTGCCAGTCGTACACACAGCCCCTTCTGGAAGCGTTTCAGTGTTGCAGGAACTTTCTAAGACAACTTTTTGAAGCTGTATTTATTGTGAAAATTTGTGGTTTGCGTAAGAGTTAGCCCAGCAGGCTCTTACGTTGAAATCGGACAAGGTTTACGGAAGAGATCCATACACTATATACATAATCATTCTTCATCTATTTATTGCAAATTCCAGAATTTAACTAGGCACCGAAGCTTGAACTAGCGTGGAACCTTATTTAAATTGGTAATACCTCAGATGTATTATGTGTACAATCATTTTTTTTTTTTGCATAATATATCTGTATTTATTTATTTTCTACCTGTAGTACATGAATAGCACTGTGGTTTGTCAATGACCTGGAAGGGCAATAATGTCTTCTGCAGCACCCATCCTGTAGATGACCATGGTTTTTCTGACTCTGAAACATGTTAGCTGTTTGGTCTTCACCTCACATTTCCAAAAGAGGCAAATGCAAGCAGCTGGGAGGGATGTGAGAAATGTTTGTTCAACGTCCTTTGGTTTCTATCAGTAGATGTGATGACGGTGTCTGATCTCCGTAATATCATGAAGGAGAGCACAACACACAAAACCTTCAACTACTCAAGAAATAACATGAACTAGCTCTAAACAAGCAAAACTAACCCAAACCCTTTTTATAAATTATTTAATAATTTATTTAATCACCTAAGGATTTGGCCATGAGATCTTTCCCGATCAGTTATGGTGCCTGAATATGCAGAGGAACTGTTAGCAAGGGTGGAGATGTAGCTAGAGGGACCTTTGAGGCCCCAGGGGGTCTTTGGGAGAGCAAAGCCAACAACAGCAACACTGCTCACTCTCCCCAGCGACTTCTCCCCAACATCAAAGGTATCACAGCTTCAAAATCTAATGGGTCAGACTATTTATATTTTCTTCTGTAGGTAAATCAGGTAAATCAAGTAAAAGAGGTAGGTATGAAGGTTATTGGGTTATTTATCTTTTGAGTACAATTATAGAGAGAAGAAAGAATAACACCTGAAAAGAAAGCTTGAAAAGCTTGAAAGCTTTTGGTTTATAGAGATTACTGCATTTAGGAAGAATATTAGAGGCCCTCTTGGCCTTTTGTTATTTAAATCAGCCTGAGAACATGACACTCTTTGGCCATGAGATGTAACTGGACATGAAATCTGTACATCAGTGAGACACTAAGTGCCTGCGCCAGTGGTACATTAAAAAAACAACTATGGCTTTGAAACTTACCAGCTTTAAATTCCATCTTGGAAAATATGAGATTTGGTGATGGGGAATAGATCCCTGGCATTACCAGTGCTGAGGGAGGTGGCAGCTTTGGTGTCTCAGCCCTGCTGCCTTGGGAGTGGGATGATGGGCTGTCTTGGTTTTAGAAGCTCCTGGAGGTGCAGAGACACCCAGAAAAGGGGGAAAACCCCAAAATAGGGATTTGAGGATTTTCCCATTGTCTGAACTGTTTATATCCCCAACAGCAGGGATGGTGATGCTCTTGGGTACCTGCTATTTCTGCCAGCAATGTAGGGACCATCTGGCATACGAATATGGTCAAGGCTGGGTTGCTTGGGTGTTTTTAATCATTATTATTGCTATTTAATTGTACATCTTCTCTGGTATTGAGCTGGTCAACTTGGAAGTGGAGTTGACCCGCTGTGGCTGTGAGTGAGCATCACTCCCGGAGACCTCCCCGCCGGGCAGGAGGGTGACTGTAGGAATACTACTGGCAGATGGAGGATTTCCTGGATATATATATATATAATTATTGTTATTATTGTTATTATTTCTTGTTGTTCTTTCTTTAAACTGAATAATCCCATTCAGTTATCTCCTAGGTGGTAGTTTCTATCCTTCAGACTGCATCAAAAGTACTGGCAGTTGAAAGTCTGGTACCATTCTGTATTTATTGGCACTAATATATTTTATAACATTCCTAGGTTTCTCTGCATATATATGTATTTATATATATAAAATATATACATATATTTTATATATATATACACACATTTTTTTAATGAATGACCGGGATAGACTCCTGCCTTTGTGGATTCTTTTTTTTTTCTATAATTTATTCTTTTTATTTGTGTTGGTGCCAAAAGAATTAAAAAAAAAAAAAGATTTTTTTTTAATCTTTTTCTTTCCCCAGGGCACTGAATTGTAAATATATTGTTTGTTTTTTTTTTTTCCTTCTTGGTATCTGTGTAAAAAGTTGCTTGTTAAACAGTTTAAAAACTGGGTATTTATTGACACAATCTGTAATTATCTAATGTATTGATTGAAACGCTTTGGTTTCAACATAGCTTTATTTTAGCTTTCTTTGTGTATATATTGTGATTATGTTGCTTAAAGGTACAAGTTAAAAAAAATGCTTTATTTTTACCTTATCCATTTGCATTTGTTTATAAAAAAGCATATTTGTCTACAGCTGCTGTCTCTCATTTCATCAAAGCAATATGAAGAAATTTCCATTACACTTTCAATAAAAGAATTTTGTTTGAATACGGCAGTGTCTTCACCCTGTTTGTCCTTCACTGTGGGTCAAAACTTTGGATGATGGGGTTGTGTATGCTGTGTTTCATGTTGTAGTTGTCCCCTTTTTGTTTGTTCTTTTGCTCTTTCAACCCCTTTTGAAGCTAATGGGTGCTCTGGGGTTCCCACCCCAAGTGTTGAGATGGGAGCATTCTACCAGGGCTGCCTGGTGACCTCCGAGAGGCTTCTCCTGATCTTTGGGATGCCCATTCTTTTCTGAGTCCTCTAGAAGTAGCCCAAGGAAGAGTGTCCCCATGCTCTCACAAGGGCCAGCATAGGGCCTGTCCCACAATGAGAAACCAACCGTAGGGTCAGTCCTCAGAGCAAAGAGGGGCTTTTCCCAGGAGGAAGTATGGAGCCAAGGCAGCACACTGATCTCTGCAAAGCCCTCCTTCGTGCCTGGCTGCTGGGTGTGCAAAGGAACACCCGGTAGCATCTGAGGTGTCACGCTGCCCACCACAGCACTGATGTCTCCTCAACACAAATGTAGTGGGGAACACTACCAGAGCCCTGGGAGGTCACACAAGAGATGCCTTGGGGCAACTGGGCACAAGAGGTGCCTCAAAGTCCCTCTGAGTTCACCCAGAGATGGGTTTCATTGCAGAAGAGCATGCAGTGCCAGCTCCTTTCTAAGTTAAAAGAGCACGCTTTGGTTGGGAGGGAGGCTGGGCTGGCAAGAGCAGTTTGCACCAAGGCTGGGACTAGAGGGGACCTTTTCGCCAATTTGCTTTATTAATTTGAGGGCAAAAATGTGATGGAATGCCTTGGCAGAGCAAGATCCATGATCTGGAGAGCAGCTCCTGAAGTTCCCAGGGTGTTTCTGGCTGCTCAACAGCAATGTCCCCAGCACATCAGCTTGCAGTGGCATGTGACAATTGTCATGTTCAAGTCACTTCCTGCTCCACCAGTGTCACTGTGTGTCAAAATGCACTTTTTCCTTATTCCCTTTAGAAAATGTAAAAATCAGTGCATAATACTGGGGTCCGGCTGTGTTTTTTCCTGCGCTTGTTTGGCTTGTGGATGGTGTCTGCCCTTCTCTAAAGGACAATGGGAAAGACAACAGTCATGGCAGCATACCCACCACCTAGAAATATTTAGAAGAAATTTTGGGAAACCCTTGGGAAAGCCTGGAAACCCTTCTCCCTCACTGGCTACAAACCATTTCTCATCACCTCATGGCACCCCTGGGGCCTGGAAAGTTGCAACCAAAAAGAAGCATCACCATGATCCGGCACTCCAGGATAGAAGCAGACAAGTACACTTCATCCTGGCAATGGCAGGGAAATAAGAAGGAAGTGAGGATATGAGCCAGCCCACGGTGCAAGGAAAAGCTGAATAAAACCCATAAACCTGAATGGGGAAACGTACACCTACTCCACAGGCTTGCGTCCGGCAGCACAGGCATAAATCATAACCACTGGTATTGACCTGAATACGAGGGAAATGGGACCACAAATGCCACTGTCTAGTTTTTCATCGGGAATCCATTTTTAAAGGATGCCATCTGGCCCAGAGCAGAGAGGCTCAATTAATTGAATAAACTATCAGCTACAAATTATTTGCTAGGCCAAAAAAGCAATACTGCAAAAAAGCCTGTCCATGGTTTGCTGGTGAAGCCTGGCCCCTGTTTCCCCACCCAGAAGGCTGTGTATGGTTGTGGTGTTGTTTCTTTTATGGGGTTTATGCCTATAATTCCCTCATCTGATTGGGAGGGGAAGAACCCCCAGCATACAGCTGCTGCACTTGTGGGGTTTTGGCTTATGGTGATGACTTTGTGCCATACCCTGGCAAAGGGCATTACGGTGAGGGGTCGTGCCACCCCCAAGGGACAGTGCCACATCCCATCAACCAGCCTTTGGTATGGGCATCTCCTTGCGAAAGCAGCAGAGTTTATCACAGGCTCCTTGTGCCAGAGGAGTTCATGTTTGCAGGGAGAAGCCCTGGAGGAGTTTCCCCAGCTGGCTGGGGACCATCTCTCTGCAAGCTGCTCATGTTTAAGCCGTGGACATTGACTTGATAGGGCTGCATCTTAAAAGGAGTGAAACCAGGTGCAACCCTTATTTTTTTCCCTGCCTATGGCAGGGTTGAGGACAGCTGACAGGGCCAGGTTGGGGGAGGCTTTGAGCAATCTGCTCTAGTGGAAGGTGTCCCTGCCCATGGCAGGGGGTGGAACTGGATGAGTTTTAAGGTCCCTTCCAATCCAAACCATTCTGTGATTACATTTTTCAATGACTTTCCA
Source organism: Forpus xanthops (assembly GCA_032466535.1). Classification (NCBI taxonomy): domain Eukaryota; kingdom Metazoa; phylum Chordata; class Aves; order Psittaciformes; family Psittacidae; genus Forpus; species Forpus xanthops. Next base: position 54,206 of record JASSUY010054749.1, on the reverse strand, counting down.
CCCCAACCCGGTGGCCCAGAGCCAGGACTCATGCCCCATTCAACCACAGGCAGTGATGCTCCTTCTCATCCCCAGGAATCAGTGATTCACTGACCCCAGTTAATCCCATTTGTGCACTCCCCACCTTGCTTAGGGCTTCATCACCCCCTTTATTTTTATTCGTTTTCTGTTCTCCCCCCATACAGCCACCCTGTTAGCCTCGCTTGTTACACCTGGAGGCTCGCAATTACTCATCGCCCGCTTTCGTTTCATTTTCAGATGCCTGCATGTGTTGAACCATGCGTGCAGCCACCAGACTAGAAAGCGTTTCCCTCTGGGTGGTGTAGCAGCCTCCAGAACAGGGATGAGTCATTTGATGACCCATGGCAAGCAGGGACGGGGACCGGGACAGGCTGTGACACGAGGCTTGGCTCTTGCAGAGCTGGCCCAGAGTGGGAATGCGACACCCAAGGACTTTTCTCGGCAGGAACCATAAAGTGACAAGTAGGGTGGACTTTATCTCCAGCAGGGAATAAGCAAACCATGGAGCTCCAGGGCAAGGCAAGGGCAGGGGTGTTGGCTCTGCAACAGTGAGGACATTTCCACAGGGTCAGATCCTGCGTGTGAAGGGTTTGTGTCCACTTTGAATGCAGTTGGGACAAAATACCTTTTCTCATCACTTGCCTGGCTGATAGAAGAAAAAGGCAGGTTTGCACTGCATGGCCAAGCAGCATGGCACTGTAGGGGGGTAAAGTTGCCCCTAGGCCTTGTGCAAAGGTAATAAAAGCATCCCAATTGGTGCTTTGCTGGATCCAAGACCTCTGCCGCTGTGACAGGCATTTCCTCTACCCATGCATGTCCATTTTTCATGGAATTGAGAGGAAGTTTGAAGGTGCTGAGGCTTTAACTCAGACCTAGAGATTGGCTCAGCTTTCCCATTAAAAGGCACTGCAGAATTGGCAATAGCTGACATGTTCCTTTGGCCCATTTGAGTTTTAGCCTGTCAATGCTGTGGGATGGGGGAAAAACAAAGTTCAGCTCTTATTCGTTATTCTTCAGGGTAATGATGTTAAACATCACAGGAATCCTCATTGCACTGTAAGGAAGTGTCCTGTCCATCAAACCAACCCAAATTACACATCAAATTAAATGCAGTTTCATTTCTGCAGCATGCTAGGGTCTCTCTGTGGTCATCGTCGTTGGAGGAGCTGTGAGTCTTCAGCATCTGGGGAAACGGGTGATGCTAAAGGCACTGAATAAATGTAAGTATTCTGGCTTCAGTGATTTCCCTTCACTAAACAGTAAAATTCCCGTTTTGAGAGAGCCCTGGCTAAAGTGGGACTCTACTTTAGCATCTAATAGGGAGGACTAAGTTTTCTGTTTCATAGCCATGACCGCTATGGGTTTTCAGTGCTGCTCAGTCAGCTCGTTTCATACCGCTAAATCTGCTACAGAGTGAATGGCAGCATTGCCATCTACTGGGCAGCTGCCTCCTCCCAGCCTCTCTGCTGGCCAATGCGTGCTTCCTCTGTGGGACCAGAAACACCATGTGTCTCACTGACACAGCATATCAGAATAAAATAAAATAAGATATAATTAAAATAAAATAAAATAAATAAAATAAAATAAAATAAAATAAAATAAAATAAAATAAAATAGGCCTTGAATGGCCATCTTGGGCCTGGAAGAGAGGTGGGGATGCCCTGGGACCTGGCTGTGCTTCCATGTCTGGATTAGTGCACATATCCACAGCTACCGGAAACCATCTCCAAAAAGTAAATGGTCAAAAACCGCATGGATGTACCTATATTTTGGCCAGGGAAGCTGAGTGAGCGACCAAAATGCTAGTGGCTGACTCCATCACATGGGTATGAAACCCACAAAAGGGGGAATATCTGTAACCAGAGAGCCAAACTATTTTGGTATGAGCATGGAGGCTGCGAATACCTTTAGGTCAGTCCAGCTGAGGAGGCAGAAAGGCTCAAGATGGCCTAAGGACCCCAGTCCCTGGGGACCACACAAGGTAAATGCCAGGTTAAAACCTTACAGGAGAATTCTGCTTTCAGGATGAATAACATAAAAGGATCTGTTCCACTGAGGTAGACAGACTGTGTAGGAAAATATTACCTATTACACTTCCCTGGAAATAAATACTTGGCTACTACTTTGGATTAAATAGAGATGAGAAATTGATGGTCTTTAAGTGCTTTTCATAGTCAAAGCATCCCAAAGTGCTTTCTTGTAATTAAAGCTGGATTGCAGTCAGGTGGCAAATGAGTCCCTTTTAGTTACACTCCCACATACCCATCATTTTTGCCTGCAAGTGAGCAAGGGAACAATTGGGTTGTGTGGAACAATTTCGACTAGTGATTTGGGGAATTATTCTGATAAAGAATGGAAGCCCCAGGGTAATATTTAGATGAGATGTCTACAACTAGAACGTCTCTGTTCAGCTGCACTGTGAATGAGGGCCCCATTGCTGAGCTCATCTCTGTGACTTTAAAGTTGCCCATCTCTGTTGTGTTTTGGGGCTGTTGAGGTGCTCAAGGTTATGAAGACATCCTCATGGAGGTAGTAGAGATAACACACTGGACCTCAGGACGGCTGTGCGCCTTTGATGCAGCCAGGGTGGGGTGGGATGGGATATTCTCAGACCTACCTAATGGCACTGGACACTATATTTGATCCCTGTGTGCCCAAGCTGTCTCTCACAGCATCTACAACCTTACCTACCCCAATAGCTCAAGGTATATCCAATCCTTCACCACACTGGTGCATCCTACACCTGGTAGGACCAGTCCCAGGTGAGAAGTTTCTTGTTGCTGCAGTTGTCTTCTTCTGCTCCCCATAAAGATCTGAGGAGCATCAGTTTTCCAAAATCTAGTTTATTCTCTGGTTTAGCTGCATCCTCACCCCCCACCTTTGGAGAAAAGGATGGAAATACGAATCAGCATTATAGTACTGCTATTGTGCCCAGCTGTGTTTCCCCAATACCGCTGGATATCATAGCACTGTGACACCCAGTATCTTCACACAGTAAAACCTGCATTTTCCACAGGCTTCACAAGGTTCCTGGGATCACAGCTTTCTCTGGCAGCGCTGGGGAACAAGTAACTCTAGCAAGGCTCTTGGATAACGAGAGGTAAATGAGGCACAGGAGAAGCACACTGACCCTGCCATGCATGCTGCCTGGTGATCGTCTCCCTCTTATCCTATGCAATAAATCACGGCTGAGCAGCACAAGCTGTTCCTGTCATCGAAATGTGGAAAGAAATGCTCCTCTTGGCACCAGGGATGTGATAATGACCCTGAATTAGAGCTGTACATCTCCAGCACCTGATTCTCCTGCTCCTGTGGGTGCAGCCTGATGTTTCTCCTCCTGGCTGCTGCAGGAACAGATCCAGGTCTTGCTCACTGAGTGGTAGAATTTAAAGGAGCAATGGCCTGACTTTCAAAGCAGCCTATGACAAGAGGTTTCAAGCACCTGATGGCCACAGCTGCCTTGTGGAACCCAGAGGCAGTTGCATGTCTGCAGGCAGAAGCTGGGGCAGCCCATCACTGCTGTCACATCGGGGGATGAACAGCGGATGGCTGTGGTGCTTTGGGTTGTGTCAAGGATATGCAAACTCATTAAATTGTTAACACGGTCTCAGGAGTGCTTTTGGCCCAGGAAGCAGCAACTTCTTCAGCTTCCCAGCTCTGGGCAGCCCAGGGCAGATATTGGGGCTGATGAGTGTTTGGGACCCTGTATAACATTCCCAAATCCCTCTGTGGCCTGCACATGGAACACACAGAGTTAGATGCCAAGCCCAGGCATCAAGCACTGTAAAACCACCATGGGCTCTAACACTTCAGTTCTCAGCATCTGAATAATTTGGGAAGTGGTTTGAGTGGCTTCCTTTAAAAATCTCATTTCCCAAATCCTTTGATGTATGTCTTTCTAATTCCTTCTGAAATTCAAAGGGAAAGGCTTGAATATAGACAGGCCAAGATTTCAGATGCCAGCTCCTGTCACTTGGCTGCTAAGTGCTTTTATAAAGGACATTAGTCCACCACTGAGCCTAACAAAACCAAGTTCTTTAAGGATAAGACAAGCATTTATTTGTAGTTGCTACAGCAGGAGCAATCACACATGCTGTCTGAAAAGGAGCAAGAACAGTAATATTAAGGAGTCAGAAAGATGAGATGGGGGGGGGTGTTAAATTGTGAGGGGATCTGCCAGAGCTCTGAGCACGCAGGAGACACTGCCAAGTTCAGACCAATAAAGCAGAGGGCCAAAAATGCAGCTGGACCCCACTCCTTTACAAGCCTTATGGAAAGTGCTGCTGGTTTTGTTTTCATTCGTGCTTGCCATAATAAGGGTGATTTATCTGGTTGCAAATCAGACCTCTGGATAGTGGTGGCGTAAAGCAGCTCCTGTTTGTCATTGCTTATCTGTGCGTCTGCAAGCAAACATGAAGCACAGAGGGCAAGGCTGCGTACATGCCATTTTATCATCCTCAGCCTGGGAAACTTCCATAGCAGTGGGTGATAACCTTATTGGGTATTCCTTCAGTTTGCCAATGACCTTTAGTGGCTTTTGGAGAGAAGAAAAGTGCATTCCCCTAAAAAAAGAGGGTTTTGCAAAAATACTGCAATTCCACTGGTGCGTGCAGGGTCCAGGAGAGATGGGGCATAAGTAGTTTAAAAGAGAAAAAGAGCTCAAACTCCTTCATTCATAAATACCCATCTCATACACAGCAAAATGGGGAGAGGGACAGGTAAGGGATTCCCCGTGTATTCTTAGATGGTTTTGTAGTTCATCAGAAGACAAATCTTGCTTTATAGTGCACGTACATCTCCCTCTTTTCCTCTTTCCCTCCCTTCACAGACCCTGCCGTGAGTCTAATAGGAGCCCAGCTTTCATTTGGAAATGTTATACACTGAGATAGGCTTTCCTAGCTGGCTAGAGTATGGGTCCTGGGATGCCTAGCAGCGCAGGGGATTATTTTACACTGAATTTATTGCTCCCTCACCCTCCAGAAATGCCCTTTCTGTGCATTGCTCTTAAAAAGCTGATTTTAAAAATAATTGTCTTGCACAGAGTGAATGTAAGAATAAGTTAGATGGGTCGTGCTTTCTGTGGGTTGAGTTTGCCAACACACTTGAGGCAGATTCCCCCTGTATGAGCAGCACTGCACTGAAGCTGTTTGTTAATAGGATAGGATAGAATGGAATAGAAATATACTATTTCAGTTGGAAGGGACCTACAGTGATCATCTAATCCAACTGCCTGACCGATTCAGTGCAGACTAAGAGCTAAAGCATGTTACTAAAGGGCAACATCCAGACATCAAGGGCAATATAGAATCATAGAATAGTTAGGGTTGGAAAGGACCTCAAGATCATCTAGTTCCAACCCCCCTGCTCTGGGCAGGGGCACCTCCCACTAAACCATGTCACCCAAGGCTATGTCCAACCCAGCCTTGAACACAGCTTTAATGGGATACAGGTTAAATCCTCTACGAAAAGCCTGAGTTAGTCATAAACTAAATGTCCTCACATTTTGTCACTTACGCACTTATATTTATGCCGGTATTTAGCCTCTGGCATAATGATAGACAAGCACCTTGCAAACATAATTAATTAACCCTTACAGTTATTACAGGTGCCAGGAAAACACAAGCCATTAAGAGAGAACAGACCATGGCACAGACTGATAAAGGGTTAATGTCCACTCAAAACCTCCTACTCCTTCAGAGGCACCCAGCCTCCAAGTAGATCCTGTATATCCTGTATCCATCCCAAAGCCCCACCTTTCCCCTAATTTGGTCAAAACAGGGCTGAGTTCATTCACATAGACACTGAGAAAAACTTCCAAGAGAGGGTAATACTCAATGCCATCCACCTTCAAGAGATTGTGCTCATCCAGAGCCACTCAGTGGGCTGTTCCTGGTGGCCTGAAAACAAGCCTCAGAATAATTAATGCAGAAACGACTCCCCATTTCTAGCTTTGCAGTGTAATTCTTGCACCACTGAGACCTTCCATGAATGTAATTATTTCTAAAGCACCTTCCACCAGAGGCTTTTCAATGGACTGTAGCTGAACGGTCTTAGAAACTAGGCAAACGCAGCCTGTAGTTTGCTGGAGAAGCAACTGAACATGCAGCATCAGCAAATACAATGCCGAGCTGGATCTTGAACAAGCAAGTTCATTTTACGTCTCGGCATCTGTTTGAAACAGTGCAAAGGATCAGCTTGTTGCACTTCATTGCAAGTACATTCTCTAAAGGCAAGAGTAATTAAAGAGTGTTCGTTTACTGGTGTCACACTGTCCTGGTTAGGTAGTGCATGTCAGACACAATGCAGAGCAACTTGTACAACATGGCCCATGAGCTATGAAACATGCATTTTTTAGTCTTTCCTTCTCTGTGCAGGTTTCTCAGGATGAAATCCCATTCAGAAAGCTCACATACATGTAAATGCACCTCCTCCTATGCAAATCAGCAATCAGCTTAATTTCCACTCCCAGGAAGTCAGCATTTAATACGTAAAATCCAACAGAGTTTCTCAGTTCCCCTGATTAAGTGCACAGCGAGATGTCCAGCTGCGCACAGAATGGCACCAGTGGGGAGCTCAGAGAATGAGAAGGGTCTGGCTCTGTGTGCAACAAGAATGAGGAGCAGAATAGGAGTTCTAATGCTTTTTATCCTACTCACATGCTGAGGCAATAGGCTGCAGTCATGACCCATTTACTTCTGATAAGTGTTCCACCACAAATATGAGAGTAGTGCACCGGGTGGCCCTGATTACCAATCATCTGAGGTGATTTTGTTGTGTGACCTGGGTCAAACAAAAACACATTTTACACCCAAGCTGTGCTGTGCCTCTGCAGAAACAGTGTGTGTGGCTTCTGACGGCAGAAGCTGCCATTAATGGCATTAAGCTGAAAGAGTGTAGATTTAGATTAGATATTAGGAAAAAACTCTTCCCTGTGAGGGTGGTGAGGCCCTGGCACAGGTTGCCCAGAGAAGTTGTGGCTGCCCCATCCCTGGCACCTTTCAGGGCCAAGCTGGATGGGACTTGGAGCAACCTGGTCTAGTGGAAGCTGTCTGTGCCTGTGGTAGGGGGTTTTAACTGGATGAGCTTTAAGGTCCCTTCCAACCCAAACCATTCTGATTCTCTGCATTTTGTAGTACAAAAGCTCACACTGCCCATGCCAACAGTGTAACTCGAGCACATTCTCCACCTCAACAAGATTCCAGAGCTTGCATTCAAAGGTTTGCATGCCTGTTAAATTCTGATGTCCAACCATATTACAAGATCATCTTTAAGGACTTTTTATACTAATCTATCTAATAAGCTATGTCTGAATTTGTGATTAATACAATTTATCTACACTCATAACCCATTAAACTGATGAAAAATGCTCTCTATGTAGGAAAAAGGGGGAGCTGTGAACTGTTCAAGGTAGAGCCCAAGGACATACAAACACCTCCATGCTGCGTAGTTCCCACAGGGCCATGAAACAGAAAAAACCCTGACAAACTTAGAGTGCTCTCAGGTCAAGTCAGGAACAAAGTAGTACAAACCCAGGATCAAGAAGCCAACACTTCAGACTAGCAAGTGTTGATGCACATATTGTGAGATATTTGTCTGTCAGTCCAGCTGTCTGCTAATCCATGTAATATGAACTGATCATTGTCAGTTAGATAAAAAGAGAAATAACAAACAGGGAGAAGCATAACCAGTGAGGGTGGCTCAATCTTGGCTGGGTATGTTAAACTGACTTTGGCTGGACATGCTGATCCTTTTTTAGGATCCTTTTCTGCTCCTTGTCCCCTGATAACTGAGTCTTCCTCTGCCTGCCTGTAAATGCCAGCTTTCAGTGGCAGGAGGGGAGATAGGAAGCAGGGATATGGCCAACAGAGGTGCTGCAGCTGGAAGAAACTTGGACTGTCTCTGAGGAATGGAAAAGGTCCCACAGCTACATAAGGGTTGAGGCTGGAGGTCTGAAGTTCATCTGGTCCAGCCCCACTGTTCAAGCAGGCTACCTGGAGGTGGTTATGTCCAGACAGCTTTTGAATGGAGACTTGCCAATGTCCCTGGACAACCTGTGCAAGTGCTCAGTCGCCCTCACAGTGAAAATGTTTCCTGATGTGCAGAGTGAACCACCTGTGTTTCAGTTTGTACCCATAGCTTACGGACCTGCCACTGGGTGCCACTGAAAAGAGCCTGCCTCCATCCTCTTTGCACCTTCCCATCAGATATTTATACACAGTGAGATCCTCCCTGTCCCTTCCTTTCTCCAGGCTGAACGGTCCCAGCTCTCTCAGCCTTTCCTGGTACGTAACATGCTTCAGTCTCTTTGTCATCTTTGTGATGCTTAGAGGACTCTCAACAGCATGCCTGTGCCTATCTTGTACTGGGGAGCCCAGAAATGGACCCAGGTGACCGTACTTGACCATGCTATGCCTTATGCAGCCCAGAGAACCATTTTCCTTCTTTGAGGCAAGGGCACACTGCTGGGTCATGTTCAGCTTGGTGTGTACCAGGACTGGTTATCTGACAAGGTATGATAATGGAATCCACCATCCACGGAACAGATACAGCAGTACCAGAACCTTTTCCATATAATCCCAACAGTCCTCTTTTACAAATCATTTTCATTTTACTGAACCCGTAAAAAGTTCAGGGTGATATTTCAGCACTGAGACCTTCTTTAAGTCATTGAACACTTTTTCCCCCTTACATCATATATCATTTTTAGCTTCCAGTTAGTTTTGGCTGGGAGGTGAGAAAGTGGCCTCCTAACCAAACAGTCTCTTCACTCACTTTCACTGCATTCATCATTCTTGTTAGACCTGGCAAACTCACTCATTTTCTATTGCTAATTTATTTTTCCAAAGACTTTATGTGTTCCCTATATGCAATTTTGTTGAAGAACACTGTTTGTTTATTGTCCTTTTGGACATCATGCCATTTAGCTTGAGTAATTGTCTGTAATCTGTACTCTACAGCAGTGTGTATGGTACCATACACATTTTGCAGCTGAGTGGCTTTGATGTTGGGCTGTGTTGTAATGCTCAAAGGAGAAATAAGTTACACCAAGCATGATGAATTACAGCTGTTTTCAGAATTTCTCCACTTCAGGCACTGTTTTAGCATGCAGCTCTTGAGGGATTGTCTGTATTTTGCTCTGGGCTCTACATATGTGGTTTGTGGAAGAAGGGAACCTTAGAGACATACGTGAATGAAGAGAGGGGAGTTCAAGCCTTGGGACTGGGAAGCTGTTCCACGTACAAAAGCTTGCCAGCATGAAAACCACTTGAATGAGTTAGGAGTTTAGCTGTAAGGGAAGGAAATGAAAAAGCATGGGGATTGACATTAATGGCAACGAGAAGGCTGATCACAGTAATAGCCTGGAGCTCAAATTGTGAAGTTTGGCTTGAGATGCCTAGGTCTACAGCTGCCATCCACAGCACATCTCACCTACTGCTGAATATCAGAGGCCCACAACCTTCACAGTCTATGAAATTTGCTTCACAAAATGAGCAGTCTTGGAATCCAGGATTCTTCCTCTTTGAAGGAGCATCTCAGGCCAGAGCCATCCCAAGGTTTCCCTTAAGTGTAGGCAAAAAAGAGTTTGTGCGCCAAGTAAGCAAAATAGGACATCTTTCACAACAGAAAACCAACTCAAGTGTCCCTTTTTGTGTCTGTATGTCAAAACTCTTACACTCTAAACCAGGGAGGTCTCATTCATGCTATCAATAGAGTATGATCCCTTGTCCATACTGACTTTCCAAGCCACACATAAAAGTTGCTATGAGGATCATGGGCTGGTGTAAACCAGCATTATGTCAGACTGCTAACATTTAACTGAAAAAGCAGGACAATGCCCCAGTTGCTGCTCTAGCACTGTTTAGTTAATTAATATATAGCCTTTTTGACCCTTTTCTCAGAATACCAGAATTATATATTCTGATTTTCTGGGTGAGTAGATTATTTTAGGAGTGATGGGAAGAATAATGGAGGTTGTGAAGAAAATGATGGATAGTGGGGAAAGTTTCCAGGACTATACAAGCAAATAAGATTTGGGTGGACTTGATGATATCCTGTGGGAGCTACTGAGCCCAAAGATGAGGATATAGTCATCTTTCTAGGAGGTCCTAAAGCAAAAACTGACTTCCAGACATTGGGAGAGTTAACTTTTTATGTTTATTGTGAAGTTTCATGTCTGCTCTGCTCTACACACCTTTCCTAAGCATCTGGTATTGGCCGTTGCCACTAGGGTATTGGCTAGATGAATCTTTGACATGATGCTACTCAGGCTGCAGAGATCTTTATTTATTAACTATTTCTGTAGAAATTAAAGCTTCAGTTTTATTTCTGCAGTGCAAGTGCCAAGGTTCCTTTTCTTCTGTTATAGCAGCAATTCAACATATAATCTCTATTCAGGCTACTGTTAAGCACATTGTTAAGTGAAGTATCTGGAAGCATATCATCAAAGGTTCATCTAAAATACATCTGACTCAACAGAAATTCTTAGGAAGAAGGAAATTTCAAACCAGTAAGTGAGAAAAATTCATATTTCAATGCTGGAAATGTACAATGACATGAAGTAATGCCAGTGTATTAACTTAAGGTTGGGCTCATGAAATACACACATTTAATACATATTTACTGGTGTTTCACATGACAGTGTTTGGTGGAAAGGGTATCCTGCATCCTTATCCAGCTTGCAAGGCAAGTGCTGAACACTTGGTTGGCTCACATTACCCAGGGCTGGGAAAAGAGGGCTAACATGATCTTAGCCATTGCATTCCTGGGAAAGGAGCCTGTCACCTCACCATGCCTTTCAGAGCCTAGATGCTGGCACAGGTCCTGGGAACGACATGGTACTGCTTCAGTACATGTTGTATTTGGTGAGTAAACAAGTACATAGAGATCAATGAACTGGGAGATAAGCAACAACAACTAACACCCCACTTTTTTTCTGACTCATCAGCATCTGACAATATGTTTATTTTCCTGGTTGTTTTCAGTTGAATTCTAGCTTTGGCAGTCTGTTTTGAGTATCACATGGTCTTGGGTCGCTGTCAAAATAATCTGAATGCTTTCCTTCTAAGAAAATAAAAATCACATGAACTACAGCAATCTACCTTCCTCTGTTAGTGATTACATTGTTATCTTGCACTGCGGTATTACAAAAAGCTAATGCAAACCCAAACAGGTTGTTAACAGATTGTGAAATAAACCTAATACTGCCATTTATAGTAAATACCCGATACAGCATTAGAAACCATTGAATATACATCTACACTTTTGCCTTTTTATCTTGCACCTGAATTCCTACCGACAGGCTCCTGGATCTTATAAAGTGCAGAAATTTGTATTTGAAATCTTTACATTAGGGCAACATATTGTTGACAAACTAGATAGGGTATATGAATCAAAAGTTCTTATGATTAGAATATCTCTTAAAAGTTTTTTCAGTTTGTCTGAACATTGAGCACACACAATACAAACGGAAAACCAGCTCTAGTGTTACAGGCAAAGATACAATTTCCAGGAATAAGCTTTTACAGCTGGATGCTATCAATGTGACAACACATTTCCTTTGTACAGTATGAAGAATTTGGATGATTCAACCCTGAATTATTCAAACCGCTGCAAACCAAATCAAGGTCAAAGGCCTCCTTTAAGTAGCAAAGCATGTTACTTGCTTTAATATGTTTCATGATTGATGATTAGTTTTGAGCATTCGTACAGCTCTATTAAAATCATTAAGTATACATGTCCATGCAGGGAAGCATATAATTAAATGTTGTGCTGGATCACGATCAGAATATTCAGCTAGCTGTATTTTCACACTGCTATTTCCCCCATACTGATTTGACCATGTTGAAAATCTTGTGAAAGTAGCAAACATCATTAATTCAAATTATTTATCTACAACACAGAACTGAAAGAGTAAGTCTTGAGAAATCATGTACCGTTTATTTAACAGCATAGTAGCTAAATCTTGTCCCCAGGTTCTGCAAAACAGACAGTACATAATCATGTTTTAGATTTGAAGCAATTTGTGCTACAAAGCAGTCTACTGAAATCCAGAGTTTTCATAGTTATGGGTGTGATTTTCTACAAGCAAATAAACTGTGTGCTTTAGAAAAAATAGAAACTAATTTTTCTAAAAATTTCTAAATTTTTAAAAGTTTGTTATTAGTAACAGCAGAATCTCACCCAGTGTGCTTTCTGGCAAAGTTCACTTTGACCTTAAGGGGAAAACGTACATGAATAGTAGGCTACATTTTGTCTCTTAATCCTTACTCAACATGGAAAAAAGTAGTAAACACATTCATGTATCTATTTTACTACGCTTAGTTATTTAGTTTCAAAGCTTTTAGTTTTAAAGAAAATGCTATTCATTGTGAAGAAAAAAAAAGCTAGAAAAGCAAAGCAGGAGTCTATTAGCAATATATAACATGTATAAATAGATGTAAAGAATTTTTGGCCTAATTTTTTGCCGTATCTACAAGTACTCTGAGAGTTTTTCCACACTGGGTATGTCTGTAGCAGCTGTTAAGCAGTATTTCTGCAATGTCTTTAGCTGATTTGGGCCCTTTTGTAAATAAGTACAAAACTTCTTTAATTTTTCTGCTGTTTTTACAACCTTTCATGCTGCTTCCTTTTTTTAATCCAAACTATTGTAACATTAAATTCTGTATGGTATTTCCTAGTTTCTCAAATAGTGACCAATATAAAGCAATATGCATCTTTCTTTGTCAATAAATTTTGTCTACCCTATATATAAAAGGAGTGGTTATTAATTTTTTTTCTAAATATCTCATAAATCACAGTTTCTCAGGCTAGAAATTAATCACTCTAAATTACTATTTACATACCTGTCCTACAGCTAATAATACTCCAGGTCTTGCAAGTATGGAAATTTTCAGTAGTGCTGCATTTTCCTTTATTTTTGACATGAAAAGACACTAAAAAAAAGAATGGTTAGACATTAATATTCTATATCTGTGTTGTCAATATGCACATTTGTGCTTTTCCTGCATGTATGTTCACACACTCAAGACTAAAAAAGTTTTATCTCAGTATTATGCACAGGGAATAACTATTAAGTCACCCTCTTCTATTTTTCCTCCTTTCTTCTGTCTTGCTTCATTCATGCTGGTGTAAGAAGAAAGGCACACACTCTACAGTATCTTTTTCTCTCAAAGGCAGCATTTCTTATGGCCTCAAAGCAAGAGACGCAGGAGGATACAAACATAAGAAAGAATAGAATTTGAGTCAATTTCAGGGAACTCAACATGAAGAGCAGAAAAAGGCTGCCTCCACTTGTGGATTTCAAACTGACAAAAGCATCTAAGACGATAGCAGTTGAAAAACCTACACTTGGATGCAGAGCAAAGCAGTTTTTGACTGAGGACCAGAACTTCTCTTGATTTGTTAAATAATCCCAGGGCTTGATTAGATTGACTTATGCGTCCATTTGAAAAGAGGGTGATCGATCTTCTCAATAGGAAGTTTCCATATTTACCTATACAAAGCACCATGAAAAAGAAAAGTCTTTTTAGAAAAGAATTTTGAAATATTTGCAGTAAGCAAATATCTGTATACATATTTATAAACAGTAAGTGCAGGAATTTCTTCAGATAGATATTTATTTTGTAATATATTGATGGATATACAGGATTTTGCTTACATATGCCTACATTTAATTTATAGCTTCAGTTTTTAGTTTTATATGTCATGTTTGCCAGTTCTGAAGCACAGATTAATGCAAAGTCAACTATTAAAAAAGGAGGCAAATCAGGCACCAACTATGTTAACTCTGCCAAGGAAGAAGTTAGCCCTGAAGGAGAATGAGTTCCTTTACTTTTCCCCAAGTACCACATTGACATATGACTGCTTAAGTACCTAGTTGCTGCTTCTGTGCTTAGCAAAGAGTGCTTCTGCAATTAATGAAGTACTTCTGTTTAGGTATTGAATACATTTGAACTCTGTCAATGGTATGTCTTGCTGGAAACCTGCCAATTCAAACATCTGTCTGGAACACAGATGCCTACATTTCTCCAAACTTCTACCTTAAATGTCAAAGCTGATGCTCACTCTCATCCTGAAATCCTAGCAAAACCATGAGCTCTACCAAATGCACAATGCTCCCTTTGTGAAACAGCAAGCAAGAGAATAGATGGGTTGTGACAGATATTAATTATGCTGTTTAACACAATTCATAGAGATACCCTATAATAAGGTGATGATTACAAGTAAAATAGTGAACAGCAATATTGACAAAGAACAGCATTTCCTTTAACAACTGTGATTTGGAAGGAACCCCTTTGAGCAATGGGCATAGACAATTTATTAGAGTAGCATACAGCATTAGGCTATTAACTCATGCACTCTCCAGTTATGGGTACCTACACGGCTAAAACTGACAAACAGGCAAGCTCCATCAGCTGTGTCAAGGGTAATGTTACACATATGGCTGAGCTGCTCTAACAGCTTGTTGCTACAAAAAAAAAAAGGTGACTTGTTATCACTCTGTTCCTGGCAACAAAATCATCATTTGCCTTGAGCTCTGGAACTTTTCTTCTTACAGTGTTAAATTACTTGATTCACTAACCCAGGGTAAATACATTAATATTTCTGCTGGTTATTTCTCTGTTACTTTAGAAAGCAGAATCAGGCAGATATACCTGTAAAGACCTATTCTGAGCAATCAAGGCATAAAGGAATCACTAAAGTCATAAAGTAAACAGATTCCACTTAGAAACAGTTTGGATTACTGTATTCTGCATTGTACAGTAAAAGGAAAACTTCTCCCTTCTAGGATGATGATATAGAACAAATTAGTTATATTTAATTGTATTTTGATGTATCATTTACTGATGCAGATTAGATGTGAAATCCCAAAATTAGAATATTTCATTTTAATGCTAAATGTCAAAAAGTTTTAAAGCCAAACAGTAGACTAAGAACAATCTGGACATATATATGCAACTGGAAACTGGGTAAAGCCCTGCATTTGTACAATACAGAGGTCATGTGTAGAACATAAATGTATAGAAAATGTTTTGAGATCCCTCAAAAAAACAGGTACCTTTTACAGTATGTTACAAGGCTTACTTGATTTGTTTCACTGACTACATTACAGAAAAGCATCTTGGGCACTGAAATAATCTGACAGGATTTGTCTCCTACTGTTGGCAGATGGAGGACTATTTGCAATCAAAACTCTTGTGTGAAGCATCTGCAGTTGATATATTCAAATCAACATATTTCTATTTGGAGTACCCTATTTAACTATATACAGATACCTCTCCTCATCTTCATGCTCCACTACTTTCCAAAAGAAGTCTTGACCTGTTAAGAAGTTTGTATTTTTACCATCTCTGACTTATAAGCAAAACTGAAAACACAAGTATAATTTCTGTGCACATGAAGAAATAATATTTAACAAACTGAGCCTTCAAGCAGTCACAGAAACTGATGTTCTGCTCTGAAAAACCCAACTCCATATCCTTTGGCATGCCTTACCAGCAGTATAGTCCTTAGCAGTAGTTATATCCAGGTTCCAACACTAATCATCAAAGAAAAATGCAGTTTTATCAAGGCTATCACCACTTCTCAGTAAATCAACTGTCTTTCCAGGGCTGAAAAGTTACCTACAAATTATAAAGCAATAAAGTACTGTTTATTTCTTCCTTACAGTGACTCAGATGCTTTCAAATCTGGCAACATTTAAATACTAGCTTTAATAATGCAGAATTATTATGTTTTGTTTTGGAGGATGCAATTATTAAGATCAATCAATACTGCTTATCTCTTGGGAAAAGGGTAAGGCTTTAAAAGAGAATGGTAGAGCCAAAAAAGTTCAGACACTGACAGCATTTGCAGTTTCTTGAAGTAGAAAACCTCTTTCATAAAGCTTCAGATCTAGTCATATTCTATACGTAACAGCACGAAAGTCCTCAGAAGCCCTGGCTTTTACTCAGAAGGGGAAAATTTTGTAGATGAAATGAAGAAATTGGAGTTTTCACATTTTCAGGAGTTTTGTTTCTTTTTAACTTAGAGTGAATATCTGATCAAGCACACAAACTTCAAGCTTATTTAATGTCATATACTTGGTGATTTTTCCACAAAATCTGGTAAAGGTTCGTATTTCTGTTTCCTGGACATGACATCTGCTATCATCTAGAAGATACAAACCCATAAAAATAAAAGGAGATGCGCAAATAAAGTGCCTTACATAGGAACTAGCATTCAACAATACTCCAAACACATTTCTTTTAAATATGATCAGAATACATGATAAAAGAATTAATAACTACCATACCAAAAAGCATTTTGTACATTTACACTCTTTAGAAAGACAGAGGTCCAAACCTATTGTTAGGTGTCACACTGTAATTGATGGATCAATGTCACGTTAGCATGCAATTACCCACAAAAAGCAAACTTTTTTTCTACTTACACGTATGTATAGAGTGAATATTTTTTCTGTCCTACAAAGACTATATTTGGGGATATGTAACTCTGACTTTCATCATTCCATTGCTTTCCTTCTTTTTTCTGGAAGAAATTTATTGGTGCTAACCCATCGCACCAGCTATTTCATTATTAGTACTTTCATCTAAAAATAGTGTGCTGATGTGTAGACTGGAAAAACAGATATTGGAACTTGACAATCAATCATCTAAATTAAAATAAGACAACTTCAGTATTATCTGAGAAAATAAGAAGTAATTAAAAATGAAGCATTTAGATAATGAGTTTAATAAGTATCAAGAGCCTTTTATTTTCTTTCTACTGAGTCTTATCATAGAAGGCAGAAATAGAGCAGATACTTTTTTTAACTCAATTTCAATCCATTTATATAATTAAACCAAAGATAGATTTCCCCATTAGCACAACAATTCCAGTATCCAAGTAATTATGAATAATCAGCAAAGGATGTTCTCTACTGATTTTTCTCATGCATCATTAGTAATCTGAAGTGACAGGGCTAACATTACTTTGATCATGAATAAACAACTAGAGGAAACAGGTAGGAAGTCAAATAGAAATAATAATAAAATGGCACTCTTTGAAAATCAGTGTAATCTGGAAAAATGTTAATAACAGTTCTATTTAAATGAAGCTGCATGTGCTTGCTAGACATTAATGCTCGTAATATATTGCATATCATTAGTTCTCAGTAAAAGCGGAGATGGTATTTCTAATGCAGTGCTATTTGCTGTCAGTTAATGGCCCCGAGTATCAAGCATTCATAAACATAAATGGGAGAGTTGCCAAGCCGATATTTTACGGGCTTTAAGAACTAGCTTTTACTGCAAACAGAAAATCATACCTTCACCTTTATACCGCTATCTTGTACCATCTGAGATGTCACACAGTATCTCATCTTGCTTTCAGATACTGTTCCAGAAAGGCACTAGCACCCTGTCATTAGTGTGCACCAACTAACATTCATGTTCGGATTTCTCAGGCATCTCAGCTGGTACTGAAAACTTGTGTTTAAGTAAATGAATTAAGACTTTAGGCATTATACAGACATCTTAATGTTGACCTGAACATCACCTTAATCAGCACCAAGGACATGTTCCACCGAGGACAATACTACTGCCATCAAGTGGTTTCCAACTACATATCAAGTTCACATTGATCAAGCAATAAAATGTATCTTTTTAATTAAGTTCAGCATCTTTAAGAGATAGAAAACCTCACATTTTTCAGGACAATAAAGGACTTGTAAATCACCTGCACAAGTTCAAGATCAATCATCTAAAGAACATGCAGTTTCAATAGGTTTGATCTACTCTATGCTCTTCCCCCGCATTTTGAATAACGAATCTCTGTAATCAGTCCCTAATAATTCTTAGTCCTTATTCCCAATTATTTTGATCAAAACATTGCCACTTGTTTACAGCCAATTTCTTTGATAATCTTAAAATCTATTATAGGCATATTATTGTACAAATAATTTGCATGATAATGCGCAAAGAGTAAGTCTTCCATTAACATTTTTCATCATTCTTCATTTTTTTAACTAAACTCATTCGCAGCATTTCTTCTGAATTACAAACTTACTTCTGAAGCTTACTGCGTTCAGATGTTTAATATTTGAGAACATTTACTCCTTTGAAATAAGAATTTGAGTGTTTACACCTTTATAATTTCTGATGAGTTCTACAGTTCTAAAAGAGCCTGAAGATCTTCATTCACACTATATGATTCTACTGCCATACAGAAAAATTAGTTGTACAATGGGGATGATAAATCCCCAACTTTAAGAGCTACATCTGAGAAACGTCTCTTTTTCTCCATTCATTGAAAAAGGAACCAATGACTAACTCAGCTGTAGCTTCTTATACTTTATCTACATATCTAAACATATTTTAGAAGAGTCAGCATGCATTTCACATATCAACTTTCATTTGCATAGGAAACTTTGGAAAAGACTGTTATTGCAAGCAAGCTGTGATTGCTAAGCATACAAAGAATTCTGAAAAATAAGCATTTAAAATTTACAGTACTCTGCAGAATCTGCATGTTCCATATTACATTATTTTAGTTCCATTATCATGAATGGTAAATGGCATTTCTTTCAAAATTCAGTTTCTGCAGAAGCAAAGACCTCATGTAGATACTGTGTGAAAATGCCCTAACACAGCATTATTGACACTTGTGACAAGGAATATATAATAGTATGGGGAAAAAAACACCCATATTTTTACACCTTTTGTGTGCATAAATACATTCCAAAAGACAATACAGGCAGCAAAACATGTGAAAAACCTCTGAGTTCATACAGCAGTTCAGCAGTGACCTCTCTCTTATTCTGCACTGTTTCCTTGATAGGTCATAATACTGAATTTGCTTTTTTGGCTATTTGCAATTTCTGAAATGACATGCTGTAAATTCTCAATCTCACTTCAGACTGTTGCTGAAACAGCTCTAAATCCACCATTTCACAGGCAGAATTAGGATTTTCCCCCACACATATAATTTTATGTTTAACTGCACTTAATTTTTCCTGGTTTTATGACCCACCTAATTTTCTAAAATGCTTCTGTAGTTCTGCAATTGCCCCTTAGTTCTGATACTCTGAATAATGCCGACATAGTGCACTTTGTCACCTCACTGCTTATCATTTTCCAGGACTGTCAGAGCATGAAGAAGAGCACCTAAAGCTTTGGGCTGTTTTTTTTTTTTTTTTTGCCATGATCTTTCCAAGCAGTGATCATTCACTCCTATCATCTATCATCTTTTAACCACAAAGATATCTTACAGTATTGCTGCTTAGTTTCCTTAAAAGCCCTTGATAAAGCTTTGATAAAGGACTTTTTGAAATCCATATAACCAAATCTCTTGTCTGTATGTTTGCTAACACCTTTAGGAACTCCAATAAATGTGTGAGACATGATATCCCTTTGTCAGAGCTATGCTGACTTTTCCTGAGAATATACCTTGGTACTTCAGGTACCCACTAAAGCTATTATTTATTATAATTTTTACTACTTTATTGACAGAGGTTTACACACTCCCCTTCAGTTCTCTGCTAGAATCCTTTCCAAAACCAGGGTATTTGGTACCTTCCAGTCCCCTGCAGCCAATGTACTTTTAAACAAGAAGTTGATCTGTTTGCCAGTGAGTTGTCTCATTCATGTGTTCCTCTGAAGAGATTTGTACCATCCATTCCTGCAAGTTACTATTCACTTTGTCTGTTCATAGGCTTTCAACTTCCACCTTCACATAAGACATGCTCTAATGAGTTCTCTACAAAGAAAGGTCTGGGAACAGGAAACTCCTCACTATCTTCCATGGTAAGCACAAAAAATTCCTGTAGACTTGCTTTGCTAAGATTTTATATCTCCTAGGTACTCATTTTATACTGGGATCAGACTCTCTTCTCCAGCATCTACTTTTGGTGTGTCTGAAGAAATACTTCTTATTTCTATCATAGGCAGAAATAGAACTGCATGACCAACACCACAGCTGTTAGATGATCTGAAGAAAAGGAATTTAAGAAAAAATATAAGGTTCCCAAATGTATGCAGCAGGAAATATAGAAAAATGTTTGACAGAGTTTTATTTTTTCAGAATACCCACATGCACTCTTATCATAGGCTCAGTGAAGGCAATGCATGGATCTGCAATCACAGCTTAAGAGATAACACTAGGAAACAGTTAGTTAAAAAGGCTCCTGAGAACATCCTGGCCTTTCTTTGGAGAAAACAGGTCCAGAATGTATGGCTTTCATGCATAGATAGATATTGAAGTAACAAGGAATTTCAGCTTCACTTGGAAGCAAAGGCAGAGGATGGAGAAAGCAGCTTTTTTTCTCTTCTGTCTTTATGCATGACATTTGGACCACAGAAATTATGTGGAAAAATGACATCTCAGTGGTGAGAGCAGTAACTACCAGGGAGGCTTACTAAAATAGGTGAGTTTATACTAGAATGAAAGTACTCATGCAGAAAATATAACTGGCACTTTATTAATATAAAAATGTTTAAAATTATTGCTACCAATAGAAAACTTTCAGAGCATTAATGAGTTACAGGCAGAATCAGAAGAATTCAATCACAGAATCGTAAAATCCCAGGCTGAGAGGGACCTCAAGGATCGTCTTGTCCAACCTTTCCAGTTAAAGCATGATGGCCCAGCACCCTATCCAGGTGAAGCTTAGGTGTCCAGTGTTGGGAACTCACCACTTCTCTGGGGAGATTATTCCAGTGGCTGATTGTTCTCAGTGTGAAAATTTTCTGCATGTCCAGTTGGAATCTCTCTGGACTAATTTGTGCCAATGAACCCTCATCTTTTCCCATGTGGCTCCCGGCACAAAGGTAGCCCCCACCTTCTTTGTAGCCACCCTTTGAATAGTGACACAATTTATCCTAAGTAAAAAAAAAAAGCAGAGCACATATGAAATTTAACGGAATTGGAAACATCATCACTTCTTAATAGTCACCTAATCACAAAGCTCCCTATGTCTTGAAAAACAGCAACATGGGACCACTGATTACTTCTTCAGCTCTAATGCCACAGATTTTCCCAGTTGGTGGCTATATTTTTCTTGAGCACAGTACATAATACGTTCCAAGGGTGGTACAGAACAGAAACACTTGCTCTTTTGAAATGAAGGCAGGCTGAAAGAACTCTGCTTGTTCCACTTCGAAAAGACTCTGGGAGACCTTAAGAGCAGCTTCTGGAGCCTAAATGGGGCCAAGAAGAAAGCTGGAAAGGGGCTTATTGGAAGGGGAGGTAGAAATAAGACAAGGGGCAACGGCTTTAAACTGAACGACGGCGGTGGCTTGCCGGTCCTGCAGGCCACCAGAGCCCCAACCGGTCTCAGCAATCACCACCTCCCGGCGCCGCACACCACAGCCCCGGCCCCGCCCCGTGTCGCGTCACGCCAGGGAGCAGAGCGGAGCTGAGTTCCCATCTTTCTCCGCAGGGGAAGGCGCTGTGCTCGGCGCTCGCTTGTTCAGGCCTGCGAGGCCGCCGGCCGAGGGAGTGGTGTCGTGGGCGATGCTCGTTGCTGTTGCTGTTGTTGCCGCCGCCGCCTGAGCCGGCCGGCCCGCGGCAGTGGGCGCGGCGCCGGGCATGGGCCTGGGGTCGAGCTCCGAGGTTCCCGATGGCGGCGCCGAGGGCTTCCATGTGCACGGGGTGAGGCGGCCGCCGCAGGGCCAGCGGGCGGCTTCGCGGAGAGCGCTGAGGCGGGGATTGGTGGCGCGCGGGGTCCTCCTTCTCCCCCTCCCGTCTGTGGCGGCCGAGGTGGGCCGAGCCCCGTGCGAGGGCGCTGGGCTGGGGCCTGTCAGCCGCGGGTTCCATGGCCCCTTCTTGTGGGATCCTGTCAGGGAACTGCCACGACGGCGGGGGAGGAGCGGCCGTGCTGCCCCGGAGGCCGTCGGTACCCGTCGTGTCGGCTTCACTAGGCTCAGAGCGTCGACGTGCCGTGTCCTGGCTGCCGGCAGTTGAGGGGAGGCTTTTGTGCAGCTTTCGAGGAACTTGGCGTGGTTTAAGTGCAGGATAGCCCTTGTTCCTACGGCCCCGCTGTCTTCCAGATTCCATTGACGTGCAGATCTGACTCATTTCTCTGCGGATCTTTACAGCATCTTGGCTGGGAGCTGGTTCCTGCTTCAGCCGCTTTTCCTGAGGGGCTGCTTCCTCACAGGCGTTTTACGGAGATGCAGATTTGCTCTAACTCCTGCATCTGGCAAATTGTCTGCACGCACAGTGGTTTAAATGCGTGTCTTGGAGCTTAAACGTAGGCAGAAGTATTGCTGATAACAGCTGTTACAGACATTATCGTTTCATTTAGTTGGTGGTCTTCCTCCCTGACTAAGAGTGAAATGTTCCAACATGCTGCTTTCCACTTCATTGGTGGTTTGTGTTTCTCAGTGTCACAAGATATGCTTATAGGTTACTACTGTTAGGAGTTCTGCTTTTGTTGGTCTCCTTACTGGGTTAGCTCCACCTGAAGTGAGTTGGTCACAAAGTGCCGCCTCTTTTCATTCTAAGTGCAGCATACTGCTCAGTTTTCTGTACTGAAGGATGAGTTTGGTCAACTACAGTGTGCAGGAGACAAAGTAATTTCTTTTTCCTCCATGGAATTCATACGAATTTTGATAGGTGTAATTTTTAAAACCAAATACTGCAGGGTTATTTGCAACATGCAGCATCGTATGTGAATCTCTGTGGCTTTTAGATGTCTAAACAGCCGTGTCATGAGCTCCCTAATAGCTTCCATGTACTTCTTTTTGCATACAGTTTCATCCTTGATGTTCTGTTAGGTGATGTTTACATTGTAAGGCTTCTTGCACATTATTTAGAATTTGGAGTAAACTTTTTTTAACCTTTGTTTCAGCATAAGCTGGCTGTTTGCTTTAGATGCAGTTTAAGGTTGTGATGAAAGTTAATACTTCCTACTCTAATTGTGGTTTCAGTGGTCAGTTTGGGCTGTTAAAAATAAAGCATGATGTGTTATGTGGTTTTGGTTTTTTTTGTGTTCTTTAAAAGCTTTTGCTGAAATAACTGTGCTGTTACTTAAGTATATTTTGTAACCTATATAGACAGTTATGCCAGTAAAAGCCCCAATACCAATAAAACTTTATTAGAGATAAAAATAAACAGCAGGTTGGTAACACAAGACCAAACGTGAGAGGTAGCAGTTTAAAGTTTGTTAGTGATGTACTTTTTAGATTAGGTGGTGCATGGGTTATAACTTAGTGTTAAATTGTTGGGTGGCTTTCAGAAGTTAAGGGTTATGTTCCTGCATTAACAAAAGTTAAAGATAAAAGCAGTACAAACTGGTTAGCATGTTTGCAGCAGTTCCCTTGACATATGTTGCTGTGTTAGTATACTTTGAAGAGGGTATGCTTTCATATACTCTGCGTGTATCAGGCTCCATGCAAATTTTGGTGGGTTTTATCCTGGTGTGAATGCTTTTTAATAGGTATTTGTTACATTCCTTTCTTACACTATTTTACAATAACTTGGTTATAATGAAATTGAGATGTTGCAACAACTCCTTATGAATCTTCTGTAAGGGGTGGCAATCTTCTTGACCAGTACTTGTGGTTAGCCATGTGTTTGTAGCATACTGTTTAAAGTGTTCCTGTTCAAATGTGCTGTAAGTTGTGGGAGCCCAACTGTAAATTGTGTTTGTGTTAAACATGGCTGTGATGTAACTGGGGGCTGTCAGTGTTTTCAGGCTGTTACTAGCGTGGAAGAAAATCCTGAAGCAGCAGTTTGAAAAGTAAGCTCTTCTCCAAAGTCTTCAGTGTTCAATAATTCCGTGCTGTGCACTCTGAATCGCAATACTTGTGTCTTGTGTGGAGTCCAAACCTGTTTTTTACAGCTTAATTTGGACACATGTTATTCATAGTTTTATCAAAATAAATTCACAATTATGGACTGCTTTCTGAGGTCTGTGATCTCACCTCTGGGTCAGCTGTAAAGTCAATGTTGATTCAAGTGTAAAGATTAACACTTTAACATAATGTAAACCTAATATATATGTTTTGCAGGTTCAAGAAAACTCCCCAGCTCAACAAGGAGGACTGGAACCTTTCTTTGATTTCATCATTGCCATAGGACACACTAGGCTTGTAAGCCTCAAGAGATTTTATTATTTTTTTTTTTTCCTTGCATGAAATATGGGTATTGTAATGATGAAAGGTAGAAACCAAAGCTGTTGTGGTAAATAAAGCTTTTCATATTGGGCATTGTATATGACATTTAGAGATAAAGCGAAACTTGGCGGTGTTCAGAATCTCTTCTCTGGCTGGATCCAAATTTGAGAAAAGAGCCTTATTTATGCCTTTAGTCACCCAAACTCCTTAACAGATTAACACCATGTTTATGATATTAGTCATTCATGTATATTTTCTGCCATAAGAATATCTAACTGGTGAGTCAATGGTAAGAACTCAACATTTATTTAAGCAAACTTGTTTCAGTATCTGATAAAGCATGGAAAAGAGTCATAGCCTGTCTCATATTACTTTAAGACTGGGAGCGCTCTTTCTGTATGTTGAGTTATGAGAAAAGAATTGAGCTTTAGTTTGATTTTTTCTTTTCGTTTAAAAGACTTGCAGCTTTGGCTGTACGCTTCACCCTAAGTACATATGAGCTGAATTCATTAAATTTGTCATGCTTTTGTTAGTGGAGGCTCCTTCTGAAAGTTATTGTTATACTGGTAGGTTTTGGTGGAGATCAGTTCATTTTTTAACAGAGCAGAAATAATGATAGTTCTCTAAGCAACTCACTTTGTAGCCAGTATGCACTGACTTTAAGGGTTATTAAATAAGGGCTGGGATCAGAGGCATGAAGAACAATGTTGCTGTTTATTGTTAGGCTACATAGTTGAGATCTAATATTGCTGATATTATTTAACGGCAGTTACAAAGAGCTGGAATGTAAGTGATTAAATGGAGTAGTAGTAAATGCTTATGTAAAGGGACGTGAGTGGACAGTGCTGACTTCTTTCTAATGAAAGAAAATTGAACTGCTGGGACTGTTTCTAAGCACAGAGCCTATACTTTGACAGTTCTGGTTCTTCAAATTCTGACACAGTCATGACATCCATACGACAGGTGCCACTAGAAATCCCTGGCGGTTTTCAAGGCCAGGTTGGACAGAGCTTTGGGTGGCATGGTTTAGTGGGAGGTGTCCCTGCCCATGGCAGGGGGTTTGGAACTAGGTGGTCCTTTCCAACCCTAACTATTCTATGATTCTATTCTATGAAATAATGTAAATCATATCTCTTTTTGTGTTCTACAGAATAAGGAAAACAATATGCTGAAAGATCTTCTGAAGGCAAATGCTGAAAAAGCAGTGAAGCTGGAGGTGTATAATATCAAAACAATGAAAATGAGAGAGGTGGAGGTGATCCCCAGTAACATGTGGGGAGGACAAGGTCTTCTTGGAGCCAGTGTGAGGTTCTGCAGTTTCCAGGGAGCCAATGAACACGTGTGGCATGTTT
The DNA here is from genome assembly GCA_032466535.1 of Forpus xanthops. Lineage (NCBI taxonomy): Eukaryota > Metazoa > Chordata > Aves > Psittaciformes > Psittacidae > Forpus > Forpus xanthops. Next base: position 28,735 of record JASSUY010054749.1, on the reverse strand, counting down.
TGGTGAGACACAATTCTTTGGTGGCTTATCAGTGCTCATATAACCTTGTTTTAAAGGGTAATGTTTAGAAGTAACATGTATGTTGAAGTACAATGCTGAAATCACAAAGAAGCAGTCTTGAAGGTTTGTCTGAGCTATCTGAATAGGGAAAAGTAGTGGATGACTGTTAAATATTGCCTGTTACTGTGAAGCAAAATAACTCCATCCCAACTGGACCAAATAGTGTGTGATGGGGGGAAGGTTTCTTCATTCTATACTGAAGAATCAGTGGCAGAAGCAAAAAGATTGTAGTCCAATTGGTGCCTCTGTGTTGGCTAAGCTACATTAATATTCATGCTACAAAAAGCACCGAAAAACTTTTTTAAGATCAAGAGAAATAGCTGAAAGAGTAGAACTGAATAGGAATGACTGTTATGTTTCTGTTTGTTTAAATAAGCACATCTTCGCAACATCTTCAGAGGATCTCATTTTGAATTGGTAGCATCTTGGTCTGTCTTATGCAGGAATTTTTGCAGGATGTCACACCTAGGGGTGGACTTTTCCAGGACTGCTATTTTGTCCCATAACCAAAATGTTCTTTCCTTCTGTTGTTTTTTGTGTTAGCTTTCACTTTCAGTAGTGGGGGTAGTTTATCCTTTTGCAAATGCATATGGCTCAATGTCATTCTTTCACAGGATGTTGAACCTGCATCTCCTGCAGCTCTAGCTGGTCTACAGCCATACACTGACTACATCGTGGGATCTGATCAGATTCTTCAGGAGGTAGGGCCCATGTTTCTTCAATCATGCCTCCTAAATGTATATTGTAAGGTCTGAATTTTATGTTGGTTTTTTTTTTTTTTAATAAGCCTAATGGTGTGTACATCAAATGTGTGGGGATAGTGTTTAGGGATTTTGGGAGGTTGATGTTTATGACAGATACTTCATGGTTCAGGTAAACATTATCTTTTTTTTTTAAATGTGACAGTAAAGAAAAAGTTGCCCCTAAAGATCAAACTGCACTAGTGAGTTTTAGCCTGTCTCTGAGGTTTTCATATTTCATCTTGAAGTAAATAACTATCTAAAATGCCAAGTTGATTCCAGCTCCTTGTCTCACACATTTGACTTTAATAACCATTACTTTTTTTTTTTTTTTTTAGTCGGAGGATTTCTTTTCCTTGATTGAATCCCATGAAGGGAAGCCGCTGAAGCTGATGGTTTATAACACTGAAGCAGATTCCATTCGAGAGGTAGTTGTGACTCCCAATGGAGCTTGGGGTGGAGAAGGAAGGTACTGATCTCCCTCCGGACAGTCACTGGCTGATGACAGATTATATACTCACTGTAAATAAGCTCCTGCTGAGAGTATTATTAGTATTGATTACAGCTTGTCAATTTCAAGTTAAGCTTTGTTTACTTACATGTGTCACACAAAACTGTTAATCTTACCAAGAAAAAAAACCCAAACCACAAACTATCTTGGAACTAGGAATTAGGCTTGTTCTGGATCCAATCCTGTTTGACTTGAAACCAATGGCAAAACCTATGTTGACTTCCCCTGTATCAGATTTACTAACTACATTCTCATAATCAAACATTCATTTAAAGCAAGAACAAAATCCACATCAGGGCAGGTTATCTATTTTGTAGAGATACAAAAATAATCAACTGAAAGCTAACATGTATGTCTAAATGTCAAATGCAGAGTGCTCCTTGAGTACTACAAGTAAGTAAAATGATTCTTGCAGGTAGGTATTTCTTGCTATAGATTAAAGACTCAAACTCTTTAGAGAATGCTTTCTACTATTGTTTTTCAAGTCTTGTTTTACTTTCCTTGTACAGTTTAGGATGTGGTATTGGATATGGCTACTTGCACAGAATTCCAACACAGTCTGCAGTATCCAAGAAAAAGCCAGAAAGCAAACCACCTTCACCCTTGCCAGAAGCTGAAACTCCTGTAGCATCTACCGATGGCTACACAGAAGTATGTAAGAAATAAGTTCGTATCTTTTGGCATGTTCTGCGGAGTTTCTGAGTTTTTGCTTGTTGGAACATTTATAATACAGTATATTTGGGTACAGCATACAACTGCTTGAATGAAACATAGTTCCATGTAGAGAAAGTGAAAGCAACTTATGCTGAGCAGCTGGCAGATTACCAGTGTTGGCCAATAGAAATTTTTGCCAGATATTTTCTTCACATTTTGAAGCCTTGAATACCACAACTGTGTCAGTCAATGAGAATCATATTAGAAGAATAACCTGCTCACTAGGAACTAAAAGGCATATACAAGAATTAAGAAAGGACTGTTCTGAACATACTGGCTATGTTCGAACATGTCCTGATCAGTGGCTTGACTGTTGTAGGTTCTCTGAATTGGTGTATTTGGAAACTGAGGCAGAATGCTTTCATAGGAAGGTCATTTTCAGGTGAAGCTTTAGATATAAGGAGATGCTTTTCTTATTACTGTGTCATTCCAGGCTCCTTTACTGGCACCTACTTCTCAGAGTGACAACTGTGACATGCTTACGAACTTGGATCATTCTGCAGATCAAGAGATGAGTGGTTATTCACCAGAAAGCTCACTTTCTCCTCCTCCCCCTCTCCAGAGAGTTATGGATCCAGGTACATTTCCTTAGGTGTTTTTTTTTCAGCAGTTCTTCAGAGGACATATAAATAAACTACTAACATCTTGAGTCTGAGACTTATGTAAAGAACTAGGAGCATTGGTGGTTGTTTTCCTTGGAAGTTTTTTACTTCACTGGATTTCAGAGCTGTAAAATTTGGGTACTGGAAGCCTGACTGAGGCTGACATTCTGCAGGGGTCTTTCCACTGATGATGGCTAACATCTAAGTTAAATTCATTTGTATTTAGTGGGGAGGGGACTTCAGTGACTTCAGTCCTGATAATAACATGTCTTTTTCAGTCTGAATTTGTGTTATGCCTAAGCCAGTACTATAATGTTTGCTTTCTCCTTCAGGATTTCTAGATATGTCTGATTCATTTCCTGAACTTGCTAACTTGAAAGTGTCTGACATGTCTTCATCTGCCTCCTTTAACACACCAGCAGCAGATGCTTTAGTAGGCGCTGAGAAGTTAATGTCAGACAATGACGCTTCTGCTTATTTTGGTAAGTGTATTCAATATTTCCTTTGGGCCTCTGACCTAATCTCTGGAGTGGCACCAACTCATGCCTGCTCCACAGCATTGTGCTTTTTGGAAATCATCCACTTGTAAGAAAAATCAGAGAGGAGATTGGCTAAAATGAGATGGAACAGTAACAGAAATCAAGTTTAGAAGTGGTCAAAAAATAATAGTTTTGGGTTTTTTTATAAGATTATAGAATGTGTGTCTTTACGTGGAAATGTTGATGATCCAGATTAAACTGACCTTAAAAGTACATGTTTCTAAAATCAGTGTATATGGGCTTTTGTACCACAGGCTTGCCTTCACACCTGTAAAGTGAAAGAAAAATTGCAGTCATCTTAATAGTGACTTTCTGTGGTGGGCTGAGCCTGGCTGGGTGCCAGGTGCCCATTAAAGCCACTCTTGACACTCCCTTCCTCAGGTGGACAGGGAAGAGAAAATAAGATGAGAGGCTCATGGGTCAAGATAAGGACAGGGAGAGATCACTCAGCAATTACTGTCATAGGCAAAATAGATTTTACTTGGGGAAATTGGTTTTAATTTCTTACCAAGAAAATCAGAGTAGGAGAATGAGAAATCAAACCAAATCCTTAAAACACCTTCACTCCCAACCTCTCCATCTTCCCAAGTTCAACTTTACTCCCAAATTCTCTGCCTCCTGCCCTGTAGCATGTATCCCAGAGATGATATCACTGTCGCTGACAGGCCACAGCCTTGACCAACAGCAGGTCCATCTTGGAGACAGCTTGAATTGGGTGTGTTGGACACTGGGGAAAATTCTCACCTAAGCCACCCCTTTAGCCCCCTGCCCCCCCCCAAAAAAAAAAAAAAAAAGAAACTTTGCCATATAAACGCAGTACACTTTTCTATTAATAAAAATAATTGGATTCTTTACACTCTTAAGTGCCTTTCCCTTTCAAAAGGTGGAGTGACTTAGGAATGGTAAACCCAAAATCTCCAGCATTAGGAATACAGCAGACAAAATGGTTCGTGGCCTGTTAAAAACCTGCTTGTACCATCAGATTTTCTGAATTTGGGGAGAACTGAGTAAGCACAGCCCATGTAGTTGACAGTTGTGAGTCTGGTTATGTGCCTGTAGCAGCTGTCTCATTCAAGCTGTTTTCCCATGATGTATGGGCACCAGAAGCACTGCATGTTCGACTGACAAGTTTTATTTGTTTGGTTTTGTTTTGTTTTTTTTTTTTTTTTCAATCTGTTTCCATTTCCCAGAAAATGCTACAGCTTTGGACCCTGAGGACACAACCGTGTGTTCTGAAGGCTCAGTCAAGCAGCCAGAGTTGGATGAGCTGCTGTCTTCAGTTCCATCATTACCTTCTTTAGCTCTTCCTCATGAAATCTCTTCAAACACAACAGGAGAAACTGATTCCTTTAAAGATGAAGTTATGCGGTTCAATGACAGTATTAAGAGCTCCTTAAACACTACACCACTGTAAACAGATGATGAAGCAGCACATGAACAGAAAGAAGAAGCAGCTGCACCAGACAGCAGGTGAAATGGATGCTGGTTTTGTTTACAGACTGCCATGTGCTGTAACACTACAACTTTGAGAATTTTTCTGATCTTGAAAGAATTACAGTTACTCTATTTTGTTAGTGTATTATAAAAGAAACCATATGAAATACGTATCCTCTTTCTCTTCCAATTATTTTTTAATGGATTGATCCGTGTTCAAATTTTGGAACTCCATTCAAAAATAATCAAATTAATGGGGAAATTAATGCAGAAGTGAGTTGGAGACTGGCAAAAATTCAAGTTCCTGAAGTCACATTGCCTGCATGTGCCTGAACAGTGACAAATGATGATTTTCTTAGTATGATTGATGGCATTAAAAAATATTGATGGTTTTGACTTGCAAGAATGAGTTTTCTCATGGTACGCCTCGCTGGAACAGCCGTGGTGCTTTTCACAGCATTTCCTACCCTGAGATTCCTACTTATAAATCTGCAAACTCTTTACTTTCCTTGGTTAAGAGTCCCTTCTCTGTACTTGTGTACCATCTCTGCAATACCTTTGCAGGAAAGGATGCACTGTGTGGTTTGCAGTTGCAGCATGTAGAGAGGACAGAATCATGGTGGTGGGTCCTGTCCTTCACTTTCAGCTCTTCATAGACCATGTGTTTGGTCTCACAGTTAAAAAGAAAAGGTGGGGGAAGCATCAGGGTTCTTTGAAACAAACTGAAGTGAAAAACATGGTTGTCTCTGTTTTCAGGGTGATTAGCCTTTTCATGAATGTGTTGTGGTTTCTTTAGGGACAGAAATAGCTTTTCTTTAGTTGTGCTTTTCTATTCACCCATTGCTACTTTTATACAAATCGTAAGTTTAAGACTGGGAGGGAACACATTCGTGCAGCAACATCTATTGCTTTTTGTAGCTGTTTTGTTTGCACTTTTCTCCAAAGAGCTTCTGAATGTAATAGCAAACATGAAATGAAATACAACAGAAAGCTGGGTGGGTTTATACCCCTCGGGGGAGTGATTTGTAATGGAGTTTTAAAGTTGATAGTTTAGAATAACTTCACTAGAGCTGGTACAATTAGTGTAGTGAAAATCTGTCATACATTAAAAGAATGAGGTATGAGGTTAGGTGGGTGCTTAAGGTAGATATAAGTTGGAATATGCTTATTTAGCACAATATTGTCCAATTTCCTTTTCCCTGCCCTGATCCCTTCCTACTGAGATGAAGCAGGGAAGTGAGTGATGAGGCTGATGCCCAGCCATGACACAGGACATCCCTGGGTCCCATGGGATTACCTGGAACACCTCAGCTTAACCAAAGGCTTGTATAGCACAAGAGCAATCTTCAGGGGAGTCTGCCCTTGCATTAAATCCATCCTTTATATTGCCTCATCTCTCTCATTAGTCTGAAATACTGTTTTCACTTGAAATACAGTTGTTCTGAAAAGGATGGTCAAAATATCTTTTTCTTTAAAGAAGAATGTATTAAGCCCTAACTTCTGGTTGGAGAATGAAGACATTTTAAACTCAATAGTATAAGATGATTTTTCTTTTGCTATATCACTAAGATGATTTTCTTCTTTTCTTTCCCCGTCTGCCTGCTACAAGGGTGAACAGCCAAACACTAAAACTAAATGTGATTGAAGCTATGGGTGAGTTTGTTTGGTCTCAGAGCCTGATTGAAGAGATCTCTGTGGGCTCTTTGGGTTTTGTTGCTTGTTTAGGACTCTTGCTAGTCTTACACCTTTTGCCAGGAGTGTTTCTAAGCTGGTGGTAGCTCATTTAAGTGCTGCTGTAGCATAAGGACCCTTTGGAAATTTAAGAGCATAGAATGTCAAAACTTACACTAAATTTGAAATGGCAAAGTAATAAATAGCATAATCTGCATTCACCCTGCTGTGTGTCAACTCGCTCTGGGGAGGGGGTGAGTGTTACCTATTCATGAGAACTTGATTCTTTGGTCATAACATCCAAATGGACTTATCCTTAAACCGCTAGCAGCAACATGTATTCTAACCTGTGCCTCTATCATTTAAATGCAAAATGAGGTGTTTCACTCCCTCATCAAATTCCTTTGCTCTTGGTAAGTTGTACATTAACTTTTGAGATGTCTAAAGGTACCTTTCTGCTGAAACAAAGAGAAATAGGAAGTACTCATTTACTTGTGGGTGCTGAAGTGAGAAAGGTGATTAGAATGTCTTAGTTTCCAATGCTAAATGGAGAAGCAACAGACCAGCTCTGCCCACACCCTTGTGCTGCAGCACTGTGGGTTTAGCAGAAACGGAAAGCAGATGAGGCAGCTTCCCAGAGAGAAGCCCTTAATTCAGCATTCCCCTCAGCACCCTTCTCATTCTCCATCTTCTCCCACAACCAAGCAAATATTTTCACCTCCAAGCAATTTGGACAAATACAGGTACTGCTGCCTCTGGTGAAATGAAAGCAGTTAGAGGTTACTTGCTTTATTTGATTTTACTGTGTTAATCTGTTCAGCTTCCTGGGCATTGTCACTAACTTCTACACATCTGCCTTAAGCCAACACTAATTTGCATTTGTTCTGCTGTAACATCACTTTATAAGAAAGTTTTTTATGTTACCTTTCTGCGTAATGTTTGCACAGCTGCTTACAGAAACCCCTCCACCCCATAGAACAGGAAACAATTTCAGTCAATCACTTCCTCAATGGCTTAAGTGTGCATGTGCTTTAACAGTCGTGCTGTCCAGCAGGGTGGTGACTTCCACCTGGCTCTCAGTGGGAGCACACACCTACAATCATAAGATCGTGTGCTTAACGACTTATGCTACATGTCAAGTACATGAAACTTCTAGGCATAAGGTTTGAACCAAATGTGAAAGATAAATACTTTGGTGTGATGCATGCCAAACTGGAGTAACTGGATTCATGCCTTAGCAGTCAGTCTATGCTTCCACCTTTGGCAAATACATCCTCTCCCCTCACGCTAATTTACCATGGCAAAGCCCGTGCCTCCCAAGGCAGCAGCTCTCAGATCAATGTGTTGACTCTTGCAGGATCTGAGCCACAGGGCTGATTGTTACCCGTGCAGCCATCTAGTGCCCTGCTCCAGCCTGACTGAGGAGCACATGTGCAGTCCCCCAGCTGCCACTGTGCCCACCCCTCAAACAAATGGACTCTCAGACTAATAAATCCCAAACAAACCTCCATCAAGCAGTGGCCTCTCCTATGATTCTGGTGAACTCAGCTTTTCACTCTGTTCCCCATGTCCCAGCGAGCTGTGATTCTCTTATCAACTCCCCAGTGCTGTGCAGGGGACCCTCCTGCTCTTTTGCCTTCAGACTTTACAGACAGCACAATTCTACAAAAAACAACCCAACTTGGGCATGTTGGTTGATGAGAAGCTTACCATGAGCCACCAGTGTGCACTTACAGCCCAGAAACCAACCGTGTCTTGGGCTGTGTCACCAGCAGTGTGACCAGCAGGTTGAGGGAGAGGACTGTCCCCCTCTCCTCCACTCTTGTGAGATCCCAACTTTAGTACTCCATCGAGGGGCTCCCAAGATAAGCCAACAGAAGAAGGACATAGACCTGTTGGAGTGAGTCCAGAAGAGGCCACAAAGATACTCTTAGGGCAAGAAGTGCTTCCCTGTGAGGGTGGTGAGGCCCTGGCATGGTTGTCCAGAGAAGCTATGGCTGCTTCATCACTGGCAGTGTTCAAGGCCAGGCTGGATGGGGCTAGGAGCAACTTGGTCTAGCAGAAGGTCTCCGTGCCTGTGGTAGGGGGTTGGAATTGGATGAGCTTTAAGGTCCTTTCCAACCCAAACCATTCTGTGATTCTCTCCATTTTGTAATACAAAAGATCACACTGCCCATGCCAATAGCATTACTCAAGCACATTCTCCACCTCAACAAGATCTCAGAGCTTGCATTTGAAGGTTTGCATGCCTGCTAAACTTTTGCATCCACCCATATTACAAGATCATCTTTAAGGGCTTTTGTTAAGGCACTGCCATTTCTTCAGACATTCAATTAGTTGAGGCTTCAAAGGACTCTGAACTGCAGCGTAGAACAGCCATTTGATGGCAACAGTCCAAGCTCTGAAACTGTGTAATTGATTCAATACACAAAACAACTTGAAAATATTTTAGCTAAAGCCTTTTATTCTATACAACTGTGAAACATCATTTACCCTTCCTGCATTGCAGACTATTCTGTCAACCTTTCCTGAAACTGTGTTTCAAAATGGTTAGAAAAAAGAAAAGGAAAAATTACAACCCTGGCTGATTTCAACCAAACTCACTGGGAGCAATTCCAACGTGTATAACAGGACAGCAAGACAACCCAAAAAAAGAAAACCAGAAATCCCCAAGCAGTGCCTATGGGAAAAAGCATACACCCTTGCTATTAATAAATACAAGTTAGCGCAATTTATCCATAAAGGTTACAGTTCTGTTTAACCATTTAATTCACAAACATCACTACAAATGTGCGGTTACAGCACAATTGTGTCAAACTGAGCATACACAGCAGTGGGGATTAAAAACTTAAAGCGACTCTTAAAAGGCGGGGAAAAAAAGACATGCTAGCTTAGTGGTGAACCATAGCTTTTGTTCAAGCAGTGACTTTGTTTAGGTTAAGAGTGCAGAAGGGAACAATTTGACTATTTTTTTTGAACAAAATACAATGGAAAAATACTTTACTTTTTGTTTGACCAATACAATCCCAGTAACAGAATTTATTGGGACTTTCTTTAGGCCTCAACCTAGATCTTGATAGCAAGATACAGGAAGCGCAAGAGCGTATGTCTCCTGAAGAAACTGAAATAATATACTGCCCTTTGAAGGCACTTGTGCTTCTGCTTCAGACAAGAGTCATTTTTACACCATTTCTTTATGAGGATTTGCAATTTGCTCTGGCTACAAATGGTCTTAAGGGACAGCCGCACATTTTCTCACGCAATGCTGAAATGCCTTTACTCCCTCCCCCCAATAAGTTAAACTCTATAAAAGACTACTATGAATCTATGACAGTCACAGATTTATAGAAATAACAGTGAAAAGAAGATCTGCATAAATCTATAACAAAAGAACAACTGCATATAAAACTTAGGAAAAGAAGAGTAAGTATTTTTGTATCATGAATATGAAATCTAACGAGACGCTTCTGAAGTTTAACATTAAACACTGGAAGTTATTTTGAGAATGGTTTGAAGTTTTAACAAAATGTCACGTAAGTTTTGGAGCACAGTTACCAAAAATGAGACTAGTGTGTCTTCAGAACACCTAGGACACAGTGCAGGAAGTACTTACGTAGATTTAAAAAGGAAATCTTAAAGATGCTGCAAAGCATGTTCACTCTATTCTGATGCACAGCATCACTGGACTGACCCTGCTACAACATCTATCTAGTGTTCTTATTCTGCACATCAACAGCTCTCAAAGCAACAACTCCCTTGCAGCATCAAAACAAGTCTCATGTTAACCCTTCACTTGTAATTATATGGGCCGACCCTTTCAAGTATGCAATACTTCTTTTGTTTTTCTTCTCCAAATTTCTTTAAGCGGTAGAAATGTTTGAGTAACCTGTGAGAAATCACTCTAGGAATATTATGACTGGAATGTATTAAAAAAACCTTGTGTGCACTTACGAATTAATAGTGTGAACATAGTGACTAATATGGCCAAAATGGTTTCAGGTCAAGCATGAGCAGGTGAGGATATGTTCTGGAAAAGAAACAAAAGCAAAAAAGAGGAAGCAAAAGTCTGCACTGGATTATCATCCATTCTCTGTACACCTCACACAACATGAACCACTCAGGGATTTCCCATCTCATTGGCTGAGACTAGGACAGACTTTAGTTTAAGTCATATAGATTTTGTTTTTCCTCTATATTACAGATCTATTAGTCACTTCAGTTAAATGTATACTTTCCGTCCATACTGAGTCATTAGAAGTCTCATCTACCTTAGGGTTTCTGTGGGCTTCTATAGTACTACTCTTGGAACCAGTACAGTATGGTCAAGTACATAAGTAACCACTTGGGTCCACTGCTCCCCTCACGTTGACTTCTGGCGATAATGAAGTGTCAGATCACCACCACTCTTCCAAATGAAGTGCTTTACAGTTCGAAGGTCCATATTCGGATCCAAAACCTAAATGGTAAAAATTCATTTTTTATTCCACAAATCTGTTAGATTATCAGAAAGTCAAAGATAAAACACGTTGGTTGGGCAAAATAATCCCATGGGTGGACTGTCATCTAAGAAAAACCATGCAAAGGCTCAGGTTTTTCAACTAGCAAGTAAACCTAATGCTGATTACTGAAAGATTTTAGCAATGTAACATATAACTGCATTACAACCATCTTCTCAATATTTAATCTTCATGCAATTATTACGCTTATTAGACAACTCATTATTCTGGAAATACTTTAAACTCTACTATAAATGTAGAATTCAAAACATTCCAAAAAATGCTAGAAGTGGAACTCGATGGAACTGTATTAAGTCCATTTGTTGAGTATGAGCAAATAATCCTGTAAAGGCTACTAGTCAGACCAAATAAAACAGTGTTACTATCTACATAAATTCTTCGGTCCAGCTACCTGCACCCCATCTGAACTTGTGTCAGCAGGAAGTTAACATGATGTCAAGAAATTTACTTAGTTTTAAAAGTAGCAGATACTCTAAAGCATATTTCAAGCTCTGTGTTCAGAAATTCACAACCAATTATAATTGCTAGACACTGGGTTTTGGCTAAACCTCCGAAGAACTTACCTGGTCCTGGCACAGAAGCTCAATCTTCTCCTCTGCTAGCACAGCAATGTCCTCTTCTTTTTCTTGTTCTCCTGCTTTTTCATTATTGGAAGAGCTAGTTGTCTGAGACTCATTATCCAAGTTTATAATTTTCTCATACACATGTTCCATGACCTTTCTCACCTGAAGCATATCACTTGCTGACAGACGGTCTCTATACAAGGTAAATAAAGTTTGGCAGGAAAAAATTTAAGAGACTGTATTTCTGATCTTCATAATACCATAACCCATCGCAAACTATGCAAGCAGACAAACAAGCTTTTTAGATTAGCAGTTTACTACTAAATTATCAGGATCATGGAGAACACTGTAACAGCTTTTTATCCAATGCTTCACACAGCAGAAGGGACTCAGAAAAAGACCATGCTGCATTCATCTCTGGAGCCTCAACAGTAAGAGGACATCGACCTGCTTGGAGGAAGTCCAGAGGAGGCTGCGAAGATGCTCTGACGGCTGGAGCACCTCTACTATGGAAACAGGCTGAGAGAGCTTGGCTTGTTCAGCCTGCAGAAGAGAAAGCTCCAGGGAGACCTTAGAGCAGTTTCCAGCACCTAAAGGAGCTTTTAAGAGAAGTTCTGAAGAGGGGCTTTTGGACAAGGCCACCTAGGGAAAAGATGGGGGAGGGGAGAAAGGCTTCAGACTGAAACAATGTAAATTTAAGTCAGATATAAGGAAGTCCTTCCCCCTGAGGGCAGTGAGGCCCTGCCACAGGCTGCTCAGAGAAGCTGTAGCTGCTGTATTCCTGGAAGTGTTCAAAGCCAGGCTGGACTGGGCTTTGAGCAACCTGGTCTAGTGCAAGGCGTCTCTGCCCATGGCAGGGGGTCGAAATTCTCTGATCTTTAAGGTCCCTTCCAAGCCAAACCAGTCTGTGATTCTATGACGATATTCAAAAGAACAAATTAAGATCAGAGCTTGGATGAAGAGTACTGTATACAACCCTTATTCTTTCAATAGAAATGGGATTAGTAGGAGAAGGGCAAGGATATGGAATAATAAGACCATGCTGTTCCCCCTACTACATTAACAGAAGGACATTCTAAAGTAATTAGCAGCAGCAGTTTTTCCACAATGTACACAAAAAGCCAATGAAGCTCCTCTTTCACAAATGTCTCCAATGTGAAGAATTCAACAAGACTTAAAGAGGAACTAGGCATTTGTGGAAAATACCAAAAATTGTTGTATAGTAAGTGGTGGTAGGCATACTACCTGTGACACTGACTTCACACCTGAGGATCTGCTTTCCAACCTACAGAGCTCTCAGTCACAACTAACATGACAGGCAGATTGTCAAGCATTCCTTACCAGCAGATTTCGTACCTTTTCCTTTTAAAAAGCTATTATTTATCACCGTTAGCAATAGGAAACATAAAACTGTCATCCTGAACAGTGTAATAATCTGTAAGTTTATCTGTTTTCTGATTACATACCACAGAAGACAGTCTAATTTCAGCATTTAGTTCTTAAACATTCCCTTAGCATAACTTAAGCAACTGCCCATGGAACCTAAAAGAAACCTCCAGTTCTTTCAAATATTTTGATATAATTCAAAGTCTTGGAGTGACGCTGCTTAAATAAGCGGAAACTTTGACACATTCATCAAAGCACAACAGGATTCTCTGGCAAACCAGCTTTTTGTTGTGGTTTTTTTTTTTTTGAGCTTGCAGTTCTCTTTCTGCAGTTTTGAAAGTCAAATACGCATTACTTACTTTTTCAGAGTTTTTGCCCCTGATGATGAATGAGGTTGGAGGTAGAAGGGAATCTTATTGAATTTGGGCATATTTTTCTAGAAAGAAACAAAATTGAGAAGTGTTAATTTAGGATGAACTGTTACCAGCTCCTGTTTCCACCAGCTGGTATGTGAAGTATATTCAGCTCCTAATTATCAAAACCCAAGAGAGATTCTTAATCAACATAACCATCACAGCCAACTGCCAAATTACTCATACTCCTGAGATGCTTCAATTTAGATAATGCGGGTATCATCTAGCTTTTGAATATAAATTCTCATCTATTTAAAAGGAAATTAGATGGTATTAAAAGACTGCAGCTATACGAAGAGTATTCTCTGTTCCAGGGCCCCACACTTGAAAAGGATACCAATTATGCACAGTGCTTTGAATTCCAAGATTTTCTCTCAAAAGAAAGCAAGCAAAAATACCGTAACTGGACACATCAAAAGCAATGAATCTCAAAGGGTCTTGAATAAAGACCTTGAAACTACTTATTTTAAATACAAAGAGAGTAAAACTTAAAATGACATTTCAGATCCCATACAGCTAAAAAAAATTGTTCACCTTAAAAAAAAAAGGCCCAGAAACCAGCAGAAGTAGCCCAACAAAAAAAGCAAAATCCATACAAGATACTTACATCCACAGTGATGTCAATTACCCATTGTGGCACAGTTTCATTAAGAAGCATAGATTCAGTTTCACCCCCTGAATCCCGACATAATAACCTAAACCACAGAGAAATAACCTTTGTGAATGAAAACAATTATTGTAATGTGCATTAAAAAGCTTTCAGGAGAGGACCCACCCTTTTAATGGGCAGGGAGCTTGAACATGATTAGCTACCCCTTCATATCATCCAATTTATTGAGGAAGTGATCACGTACTGTCTGTAAAGACCAGAAAAAGTAGCTGCAGGAAGAAGACAGGTTCATGGAGCAGAAACACGGAGAAGCATTTCAGAAGACTAAGCTATGGCACAGAAAAATTTACAGGATAAAACACTACTTTGCCCATGGATTGCACGTTTGTGTGTTGAAGTAAAAAACTGAGAAGGGGAAAGGCACATGGCATTAAACAGTTCTTTTCTGTTTGGGAAAAATGAGCTTTGCATGTAAAGTCTCTGCTAAGCCCTCACCAAATGAAAAGAATAAAACCAATTTTAAGAAATGCACACAGGCAGTTGTGAAACAAAGCCACGTATAATTATATAAAGCCCAAATCAGGTATTTTGTCAGAGTCCTGCAAGCCACCTTTTAGATTCAATAAACATGGTTTTTCTCTCCAATAGTGTCTTTTCAGTGCTCTCTTGAGAGCACGCCATAGAAGACTTAAGATCCACTGATACAGAATGGATGCAAGTATTAAGCCCCAGCTATGATGTAAATACTTTGATACTGCAGAAGAAAACATCAGTTCTCAAAGCTGCAAAAAGTTACCCTGCTTTACAGACCAGTGCATGGACTGAAAGTTACAGAGTTTTTGGGTCTATTCAGCCTGACAAACAACCCCTATCCCTCAAATATGAAATTCTTCACACTATATGAAAGCTGGGCATTTGTTCTACAGCATTATTAAACTGTCTCTGATGCATTATATATCACGGTTAGGCTTTACAACATAGAATGAAAAGACAGGTCCTGAGCTCTTAACCTGCCAGAGCTTAGGACCTTCTCGTGAGCCAAGAGCTTTGGGGAGCAGAAGCCAACTCCCTAGTGAGCAGGATTCTCCTGCTTGAGTCATTAATGCCAAATACCAGTACAACAGGCCCATAAGAGAAGTTTTACAAAGATCAAAAGTAGCAGAGTTTCATTCTAGAATAAAGTTCAGTTAGTCAGTTTGCAGGAAGAGGGCACCCAAAAAGATCTCGAGGCTTTGACAAACAATTAAGAACAATATGCAGCTTTTACCATTGTAAAACGCCACACCTTGCTGATGTTCAAACTCACATATTCAGTTGGATGATATAAAATAACATTTACAGATGCTTATTCTGCCTGTCAAGGGCATGTCTTGAATGTATAGTACAGAAGAGATGTAAGTATTACATTTCTATAACATTTCTGCTTACACATAGTAAGTTTTATTTAGACACTGAATTTACATTCTTGATTTTTTTACCTGAACAAAGTGCGTCCTCCAGCCTCACCAAAAATAACTGGTGTATGTGGTGGCACTTGAAAGTATCCATTGCCCTTCTGGACTCTGTTCTCCTGCTCACCATTCACTGTTGGAAAAAAATATACACATCAGTGAGACTGCACTAGGCTTTTAAATTGGGTATATATAGACCAGAGTGTCTTTTCCTCCCACAGCTAATGTATTTCATAAATTAACAAAACCATAAACTTCACAAAACCCAAGAAAATCCCCAATTCCAGCACACAGTAAGTATATGTAAAAGGAACAGTAGACAGTAACTAGATCGGTACCACTTTAGAACAGAATATAGTTTGTGGAGGCATGTTTCAAAAGACTTTTGAGAACAGGGAAATGGAGCTCAAGAGCCAAAACCTGACTGCTAGTTTTCTCTAGTTCCTTAACAGGATCCTGAGGATTTGTCAAACTGAACAATATTAATACTAGAAATCAACTGAAGAGATTCCATTGAGACAAGACTATTTCCCCCCTCTGTACTGACAGTACAAAACTCTGAAGGATGTTAGCTTTGTTCTTCCACCTGGGTTTGCCAGATGTCAACAGTGTACTAGTAAAACTCAGACTCACGTTTCCTTCAAGCTACTGCATTTTAAATTCAATGCATTTTTAGCTAGCTATAGCAGCATGGTCTTCAAACACTGAAGAACCTCATTTGACATCAGATGGATAGGGTAAGATTAAAGAAAAGTCAGCATTATTTATGCACCTCTATTCACAGAAATAAGTAGTGCAGCATCAGTGTTCCAACAATGCAAAACCCTGTGAGTTAAACTCCTCATACATTGTCTGGCTCTCAAGATGTAGAGTGCCAATACAGAGAATTGTAAGAATCAGCAACTTTGTCCAGAAGAGCCTGTCAAGTGCTGTAACCCACCGCAGAGGTCATTTTGGAAAGAAGCAAGCAGCTAACTCTGGGCACAATCTCTGCCACAAGAAGTCAAGATATTGCTGAACTTACAGTTTTTTAATTGCCTTACCTGTAAGAAAGTAATTTTTTATCACCAAAACTAAGACTTTTTAGTCAAAACTGATCTCAGCTGAATTTCTTTCAGATTTAATAATTATACTATCTCTATTATTCTGCCCAACTCAGCCACTATCTTACACCTTACAGAGCTATGCTTTTTATTTCATACAGGATTAGATTCAGCATTATTACACCAGTCAAAGGTGGTATTGTATAGACCTACCCTATGTACTATTCTAATATGCATTTAATGTATTTTTTACAATAAGATTTCCTTTTATTTTATATTGCTCATAATGCCTAGAAGTAAGTGGAATTATGTCAAACCGTGGCTAACATTTCCTAAACTGAATAACAACTCTTTGCTGTCATTATCTAGGCTGTCTCTTTCCCAAGACAAGCCTTAGTTTTGCCAGTAATTATTTTTCATCAAGGCATTATGTTTCTGTAACTGCAGAATCATCTGTTCACCCAGTTTTTAATGGACTAGAGTTCTTAAGATTTTTGCTGATACTTTCAGAAGAAGAAAGGACTCAGCAAATTATGGTGTAAAGCTAAATTAAAAGAACTTAAAGAATATTAGTCCGTAATGCAGAGACAAGTACAAGACAGTAAGTCATGTGTATCTGTTAAAGACATAGAAATATAAACTAAATGTATAAACAAATCCTAAAAAAGGAAAATATTAAAATACTAACCATGATTTATTTCATTTTCTTCTTCATCCATTGGATTGATATGTGTTCTAGGCCAATATTCCAGAAGTGCTTGTAGCAGAAGCCCTCCAAGGTTTACTGTCAGGACACAGTGAGGTACAACTTCCAATTATGCAAAAACCAATGGCATATATCCTACATCTGATTCACAGATTAAAACTTTTCCAAAAGTCTGAGCAGCTCTGTTCCCAAAACAAACTATTTATGGGCACAGAAAATCTCAAAGCCATACGTTATGATCTTTTAGAAAAAGCTGATTTTGGAATCACTACTGTTGGATCACTTACTTGCTAGAATATTCTCCAGATTAGGCAATAGCTCCAAGTTGAGTAATATCACTTTTTTTGCTTCCCGAAGGTATAAAACTAAGTTAAATAGAAAACCTGAACTTGACTGAAAGTTTTCCAAAAAGAAGCAAACATTCTCACTGGAGATTTCCTCTGCAGAATGCAGCTACTGGCGTATGTGGCACTGGAATACTTTGAAGCATAAATGGTGGAATTTATTCTGCTTTCTTTGTCTCAAAACACTAAGATTAGTTAAAACTTACATTTTGGATCAGAACCATCTGGACTGCTAAATCCAGCATCCTTTGCTGAAACCCAGGCTGCAAAGCAGTCACTTTCATCCAAAGTAATTGTCAACATCTGTTGGGAAAAGACCACCAGGAAGAGGAATGCAACAGCTGTTTTGTATTAAATAAGCCTATAAATTCATTTTGTTCATTACTGAACTGGGAATACAAAACAAAGAATTTCTATGTGCCTGACAACACACTTTGTTTACAAAGCTGTGTTAATTCATAATTGGTATTGGTGGACTTAAACGGACCACATAATGAGGAAAACAAAAAAATATGTTATTCAGTTTATTAAAAACTAAGGTAAAGTTTGCAGGTTTGCTTCAAATAAATATGAATAATCAGATAATTTTTGTTCTTCAAAACTTAACACACTAAAACATTTGTGAACAAACAGTATTATGAGAATATATGAAATATGACACTAGAACAACAGATTTCAGAGTTGTATCTCACCCCAGTTTTCAAGTCTACTGAGAACCAGTTTGGCACATACACCATTTTAAATCTCTTCTTAATTTCTTCTTCAAAATCTACTTTCCCAAGGTCTTCAACTTTACATGCCTGTACATCAAAACAAATGTCCAATTTTTAAAACTCTGAGTATCACAACATTCTGAGACACAACACCTCAAATCTTTTCTTGACTTTCATAAGCAGTTCTCATTTCTCCACGAGTACTGTAGTTCTGCAATGCAGGAGTGAAAGGTTCGAACTTTTCTCAAAAAAGCTGAGCAGTAGTTTATGCAGTAATTTCTACTTTTTATCATTTCTTTCTGAGGCAGTGGCATCAAGACAGTGGAGAGGTATCACATAAATAACATTTTCCCTATCACTGAGTAGCTGCCTTGTCTCATCCCCTGTCATTCTTCTCCTCGTATCAATATTTCAGTACAATGCTCCATCAAACACCAATATTTGTTGCACATCTCACAACAAATTCAGCTCAACTACTGCAATGGGACCAGCAGTAAGTCAACCTGTGTGCAGATTCTTTTTTGCCTGTTTTAGTTTATCTGTTTTATTTTGTACTTCTATTTTTAAAGTTCCTCAAGTCAGCTTGTTAATATCCAAACTCTTGTAATCCCCTTTGCAGAGTCATCCTGAATACTAAAGATTGTAACCTTGTAAGACTTATTTCCTCAAAATCCAGGAAAAGTTACAGGAAGGAAAGACTGAAGGGAGTAGCTATGTAAGAAAGGCTCCCACTTTTCTTCCAGCATCATCAGTAAAGCATCTCAGTTTTAGAGTGCAGTGATCCTACACATAACACTTTGATCTGGCAAGTAACGCCATCTATAAACGAATATGTATTTAAATACATCTGAGAGATGCCTCTGAAAGCCTTGCTAACAAAAAAAAAAAAAACAACTGAATGAAAGTACCAATAAGATTAGCATTTGACTTGGGTCCTGAGATCTAACACTTCTTAAATATATAACTGTAATATAACTGTAAATTGAAAGAAAAGCTATTCACTTTTCCACAGAAGTCATTTAGATAACTTCTAGTACAAACCTATATTCTCCACCTTAATTCCCTTCTTTCCCACTTCAGACAGAAACTTGGTAAGTTGGCTGAGCATGCTTTACTTCATAACTGAATCTTGGCTGGAGAACTGCATAGTTAAAGATGAAAAAATATTTAGAATTTCAAACAGGATTATTCAAGAAAAGAAATTGCTGACCATCTCACTGATCTGGGATCCCAGTCCTGTCTCTCTGCACACTTTTCTCTCTCCTCCTCCACCAATCATTGTGTAAAGCAAGATACCAAAATGCCATGCCAAGTCTCTCTCTTCTCATCAGGCAGGAGCCATGCTTCCTGCCTACCTTCCTTCCAGTCAGTCCCGCCTTCCTGCCTGCTATCTTGCCAGCTAACATGGAACATGGGAAGTTCACACTCCCAGAACAATACACAGACTAATCTAAACACACTCACTTGGGATGTGTGGGTTTGTATGAGGACCTGAAGCACATTTTCCCTTTTGCAGGCTAAGCTTTCTTAAGCTCTGCCATACTGCACTAGGCGGACACACTCATGGGCCTCTATGAGCCCTCTTTGAAACACAACCTATCAAACCAAACACCACTGTTTTCAGGGACAGAATTCAAGGTGAATTTCAAGTGAAGGAAGATATCAGTACTTCACTGAACGTCAGGCAAAGAAGCAGAAAAGCTCAGACATGCCCCATTCCCTTTTAAAAAGCAATCTTTGCATTGCTATGTCTTGGAACAGAATGATGACTTCCTTTCTACCATAGGAATCTCTCTCCCTCTCTCTCACACACAAACACATACACACACAAAAATATACAAAAAAGGCACAAAATAATTAATCATCCAACAGTAGACTCTTAATCTAAAATTATATACTTACCTTCAAGACATCCCAGTATGCCACATTATTATTTGTGTCTTTGGTTAATATATGTCTCTTGTCATTAAGAATGTGGCACTGAATAATACTAGCACCCCCTAGCAAACAAAGAAGAATTAAGGTCACTACAGGGATTTTTTAATATAATATTACATTAAATTAAGATGTATAACACAACGTGTGTGACTGTTCTTTGGTCTCACTATTTTATGTAAGATCTGGGTATCACTACGGTTTAAGCACTATTTTAACTGTAACTAGCACTAGATCAATGATAACCAAATTGTCTTTGTTTTGACTGAAATCATAGTATCAAGTACCTAAAAGCATAACCCTGTCTTACAGATACACCAGTTCTGCTAACGATAACAGATTTTGTAAGGTACTCTCAAAAACAGATGCTTACCTTTTATAACTTGGTCAGGCTGTGTACACAGGGGTGGTATGGGATTGGTACAATCATTATCATAATCTCCAGATGCTCTAAAATTATGAATTCCCTTCAAAGTCTAAAGAAACAAAACAGACACATTCATAATAATCTATGAACTTCACTTTTATGTGTGAGTGACAACACTGCCATTTAGACATCAACTGTCCAGTTCTGAGCAAGACAGTTTATTTCTAAAAGCAACACAAATATATAGCAAAGGAAGTCATTAAAAGCCTAATGTCTTTTGATAAATTTAAATAGTAGCATTTCCTGATTTTTTAAAAGCAAGCTTCAAGACCATAGCAAGTCACAGTGAAACTGCAAGCAACAGCTCCCAAACTAAGACTGCAAATCCTGTGACTACTTAATTGAATTCATAGGATGCAAACTGTATCACTTACCCATTTATTCACAGAGGATTTAGTCGTTGCAACCCAAAGTGCTGGAGGAGGATCAGCTGATCTATCAAGTTCCATCTAAATAATGAAACCACAGATACTTTCAGACATGCTTAATATTCCTTTGTTCAATTAATATTTGCTCTGTGTAGACCTGCTCCCATACTCAGACGTATCTCAGAAACAGCACTACTTTCAGTTTACTGAAGAAATATAAAGCTGTTTTAAAAAGACAAATAACTAAGCTGCAATTTTTGGAATTCCAGGGTAATTATTTCAAATATTGAACAAATAAATTTTGGACAAGGACAGCAGTAGATGCAATGTTTCTAAACACCCCGTATCTGAAGTTGCTTCTAGCATGATACAATCTTGTCTAATGGACTGTTTGGCAAGTACATTTTCTGAATTACTCTGCATTCAAAAACTTCACATGGATAAAAAAGAATGTAGTAAGTTCCATACCAATTTAAAAACCAGACCTTTATACATTTGGCTCTGCTGTTACATTTCTTCGATGATAATAACCAATGTAGCTGGCATATTACAGTCCCCTTTTGTTCTTTGTACAGCTGACCATAGATTTATTTTTCCATTTTGAACTGTAGTTTCTCAGATTCTGTCTTTAACTACAAGAATATATCTAGGATTTTATTTGAACATACTAAGCCAAATTTTACTCATAAGGAAAGACAGATTGCTTATATACTGCTATCTGTTTCAGTCGCACACTCCCTATACACCTACATGTTCCAAGGTCATGTCATCTAGTTACAGACAGCAAAAAAAAGGAAAAATTCAAAAAGAAGTCCCTTCAAAAGACTCCAACTTTTGCATAGAGCTTTCTCCAGTTAAGAAAACTGTATGTTTAGGTGTTCAAAAAACCCACAATAAACTTTACTCCTGGCTCCCATGAGTATGTAACATATTCTAACACAGTCCTGTGCATATACATCACTGTTAAGAACATTCATTTTTGTCTAAAGCCTTGGTAATGCCAGCTTAATTTCTTAAAATTGTACTAGCTTGGTAAAAACAACTTTTCATGTCTGTAGCATATTCAATTTCAGTAATACTTGAATTTGCATATTTCAAGTAGCTGCCAGGCATTTATTTTCTTTAGACAATTAAGCTTCAGGTGTAATTTAGGAGACAAAGGCAATATACTGAAGATGTAGTACAGTGAACACTTGTCGCCCAATATGCATTCTATCAGCTTACCCAATATGCATTCTATCAGCTTATACCTCAAGCCATTATTTCATCAAACAACATGCAATACAATTACACTTTTATACTGTGAGCATGACTAAACCCTGGAACAGGTTGCCCAGAGAGGCTGCAAAGTCTCCATCCTTGGAAATACTCAAAAGCCGTCTGGACACAGTCCTGGGCAACTGGCTCTAAGTGGCCCTGCTTGAACAAGGGGGGTGGGCAAACCAGATGACTTCCAGAGGTAATTTCCAACCTCAACCATTCTGTGATTCCCTGAATTAAACTCCATTACCTTAAGAACTGGTGCCTTTTCTTCACATATAAGGACACGGATATCAGGGTTTCGTAAATCTGTACAATAAATCTTCCTGTCTCTTCCTCCTGAATAAACATGAGTGAAGGCTTCATTGACCTGCAGAGCCCAGACACCTTCATCATGGACTCGATATGTGGCTATACATCTCTGCTGCCCAAGGGACCACAGGCGGATAGTCCCATCAGAGCTGCCTGAAAGACACTGAACAGCAACCACCATACTTAGATCAAGTGGGTATTTAAGTCTTCTGAAATAATTTTGTTCACAAACAGCTTTCATAATTCTTATGGTTATTTTTGTCCATTAAAATGGTGCTAAACAAAGCCTGGCAGTTAATAACTCTAGTCAACACTTCCAGACATTTTATTTAAACCACCCCCTCCATAGCTACATGGACCCTGTAATACAACAGAGCTTTCACCCACCAGACTCCCTCCCTTAGTCATCATATTCTGTAAATAATCAGTAAAATACAAAATGTAACTTAATAAGTAACCTATAGTATAAAATAATTATATTGAAAAAGACTAGTGACATTTCTGTATTCTGTAAAATTACTTTGTCTCAAGTTAAAGCACATACCTGTGTGCCATCTCTGTTCAACAACAAAGCTTTTACGTTGTCTGTGTGCCCTTTGAGTTTCATTAGTTTTGCACAAGTTCTTGGATCCCACACCCTTAGAACCTACATAAACAGATATTGGACAACTGGCATTAACAGCCTTCTTCTCACCAGTGCATTCTCCCTACAGAAAATAAAGCTTTTCTGAATAAACTTACACTTATCCTGAACAGAGAGACATCCATCACAGAAAACATACTTCATTAGAACAAGAGGCACATAACTATATCTTATGAACCTCTAACAATCAGACATGATTTTCTTTGCTTGATTTTATTTTCTTTTGTTCTGTTTTTTTCTACCTTCTTAAGAAATTAAAAAATGGAAGTGACTGGAAACAGGATAGTGTGATGTGGGAAAAAAGAAAAAAAGATTCTGAGAATCCTCACAGGCTTCACTACTGTATCCTATTTTCATTTTTATATTTACTTAGAATTAAATTATCTCAAGGTTAGATTAAGTAAAAAAAACAGCTTTCCAGGAACTTCAGGGCATTTCACCTTCCTTTATAACAAAGAGCATGGTTTGCCTCTTGGGGACACTTGAACTTCATCACATTTAATTTGTCACTTCCTGCAGGGATCTTACAAATCACTAGCACCACTTTCTTCTTACCTGTGGCAGCTGCTTCAGTTTTTATAATCATCTGAATAATGTGCCCCCCCAGACAGAGCTCTTGTGGTGAAATGGTAGAGAGGCAGTTACACAAGATGCTCTAATTGTCTCTTCTGTATATTAAAGCTGTATGGATAAATATACATCTTCAAACTGAGGTAGGTAGCTGTATCCTACACTTAACACACCCACTTCAAAAAAAAAAAAGTGTCTATCCTCACTATGAAACTCACAACAGCTGCTATAGACATGACACTGAAAAAAATGGGTAAAATTGCCTCTTTGTACTAAACTTTGAACTGAAGTGGAATGAGCCTTACCAGATTTTTGCTTACCTTTTCAGTGGACCCCGATACAATAACTGTTCCCATTTGATTCATTGCGAGGCTGTAGATTGAATCTTTGTTCCCACTCAGGGAAGAAGCTATTTCAAAATAAAATTTACATTTTCAATCTTAATGTTGTCATTTGAAAAACATACTCAAAATCCAGCATTTTAGAGTATTTTAATACCCTTTGATCCATGGAAATAGTGTGACTACACCCCATATATAGAGCTACTTTAAGAAGAAAGACTGTAGACAGTATACTGCTAGGAAAACCCCATCCCAATTCTTAATCTACTGCTGCATAAAAATGAAGGAACCCCTCTTACTTATGGTTATTACAACCCATGACAGTACCCTTTTAGCACCACAATACAGTGCCAGAACCATCAAGGTACTGCTGCTCTTCTCAACTACTTCATTAGAGAATTATACTTCTACGTGATCTTACAATACATCTCTTTTAGATGTAAGTGCAGAGATTTTTTTTTTCCAAGCCAAGCAGCAGTATGATTCTACATTAGATATTAAATGCTTTTCTCTTAGTTCAGCAGAGATGCATTACTGAAATTACACTGCAGTACTGAAATGTGTTACTTGAGCACGGATGCTACTTCTGCGTTTGCAAAAACCATATGGCAACGGCTTAGCATCACAACCACCACTGGAGCTGAGGAATTCTGGGCCATCTAGCCTAACCTACTTTTGGACAGCTTAATGTACCAATCCCTCAATTGGGAAAAGCACAAACACAGCAGTGAAAATCATGTATTCAGACAGCGCCATCTCAATAAGCCTCAAACCCATACAACCAGCATGCCAAAAAGGCTGTGAACAGCAACAAACTTTATTGCCAGCAAAAATGTGAACCTTTATATATGATTTATGTATATTATGAAAGTAAGTTTCTAACATCAGCATTCGTGACTTAATATCATAAGCATTTTGTCAGAGCTTTACTTCAGGGTCCTCCTAACCACTAGCTATGGCTATCCAAATGTAATCTATTATTCATAGCCAAAATAAAGTGATAGTATTTCACTGTCTCCAAAAGACAGTTGAAGGCAGAAAAGCAGAACTGAAAATTCTTTAAGGTTATCAATGTTCAACAATGATAATTTATGAAAAGAATGTATAGAGTTATTACAAACTGAACATCAGGAATGGAAGAGAGAATCTTAAGTGTACAGACGCACAATTTATGCCAGGACAAAAGCAAAGTTTGATTCCACCCTCTTCTGGAAGGGAATACCTCTCATAAGCAAAATATAAAAAAAAAAAGGCAAAAAAAAATATTATGGCTATGCTGATTGAGAGGCTCTTTAAAAAATAGGCTTCCTTTTAATGTTGGCTTGTGTACATCACTTCCCTGTAATCAGACAGGAAATTAATGCACAAAACAATCTTCATTTACACTCTGAAAAAATCAATATCTGAGAGTACCGAGGAAACCAGCCCCTTTAAGAACACAGAACATGTTCTTGTCAACAGAAATACCATTAGTTGGGAGCACTAGAAAGAAAGAAAAAAACCTCTCCTGCTTCCTGTTCCTCCCCCTTATGAAGCATTACTGTTATAATTCAAGAAATGCAAACTTATTTCTATCATCTTAGAGGTAATATTTCCACTTCCATTTGATCTTGGGCTCAAAACAAGCATCTGTTCCTCAGCACTCATGATCTCCCATTTATGATACACTTGAATCAGTCAGGTTCTGTATCACTGTTGCAGTGTTCATGAAATCTCCCTCCCCCTTCCCCACAACTGAAGTTTCCTGTGACCCAACAAATACATTCTTCCTTCAGAAACTCCCTGTTCAACCAGAAGACAGCATAACTTGCACTTATCAGCTAAATTTGGTGATAATTCTACTTTCCATGAACGAAAACTTGTGGGAAAGACAAGGTTAATCTAATTCAGTTAGCTGCAACGATATGCTAACCCAATACAATCCTGCAGTGCAACATAGCCTGCTAGAATCCATCTCTCTTCTGAAGGCTACACAGACATGCCAGCATTAAAAATTAAAAAAGACCTACAGACAGAACAAAGCAAACCTGACAGTTCAACCTATCAGATGCACCTTTGGTTTTTGAATCTACCAAATCCATAAAATTAATACACCTTTCAGAATTAGCCAAAACAGTAGTTAAAAAAAAAAAAAAGAAAAAAACACATCAAAACAACTATATGCCTGCTTCAGACATAGCCTTGGGTGACATGGTTTAGTGGGAGGTGTCCCTGCCCAGAGCAGGGGGGCTGGATCTAGATGATCTTGAGGTCCTTTCCAACCCTAACTACTCTGTGATTCTATGATTCTTATTTACAGAATCACACATTCCTGAAATTTCTTCAAGTATGTGTGCTGATTCAAATTTTAGTTTCATAGTTTTTTCCTCAGACATTCCCAACCTATGAATAAGAAAGCAAGTAGTCTTGTTTAGAAAGTTCAAGTGTGGCAGTGTAAAATGGCATGTTCTTTCCTAACGCATACGCCGGAGACTCTACTACTGTTTAAGTGTGCATCCAACACTAAGTATAAAATGAAAGAGATCAGTCACTTTGAACTCTTTTTCCAACCAAGCAACGAAGACACTGCAGGCAAACTGTTTCTCAAGCTAAAGCTCTCTCAAATTTTAGCGAATACCAGCACATTACATTTCAGGAGAAAATATTCAGAGACCTGTTCGCTGTCCTACATGGTACATCTGTTGGCTGCTCTAGATTTTCAGCTACTATGGAATACAACAGATGGACTGATTATATGCTAAAACGACCTTAAAATTTTTTGCACATTTTTTGTGTACACACAGAGACAGGTATCTATAGTTTTAAATTGATCCCTCAGATTATACTACTCAGTAAAATGCATTGCTTGCCTCCCCTCCCTAGACACCTACTTGTTACGGTGTTATTTGAGGCAGTCAGTGCTGTTAGAGTATTTACATCCCAGAGGAATATCTGTCTGTCCAGCCCGGCAGATGCTACCAGTTCTTTGTCTTTTGCATATGCTAAGGCTTTCACATAATCCTACAATAAAGTAAATATGACAATATGAATCAACATTATCCATTTAAAGTCTCTATCTTAATATTTAAAAGATTGACAGCAGTAACACACAATATTTAAAGATAATGTTTTTCACCTTATGCGTCCTTAATGTTGACATGCAAAATCCCTTATGCGCATTCCATACTTTAACAGTAGTATCCGAAGAAGCAGATATCACTAAATTGGAAAGAATAAAGAGTAAACTTTAATGGCTTATATATTAGAGCATATTTGTACTACTCCAATATGCTTTTCAAAAAGATTAAAAGAATCACTTGTAGACACATATAATTTTTCATTAAAACACCCACTTACACTATTTATCAAATTTACAGTACACATCACAAATTAATTACACTAAAAGAAGATGGAAAAACCATTAAATCAGCAAATAATATACTGTTATACACAATTTCTGAATACTGTAGTTTCCAAACATTTAAGTACTTACATGTTTTACCATTGCAGCAGAGCACAATATCATTTACCCAATCTGTGTGATGTTCCATAGATGCTATATATGGGTCTTGCTGCAAATTAAGAAAAAGTAGTTTATCAAATCTCATTGCAACTGGAAAAGATTGTGACTATGAGACGCTACTATGGTATTTTCTTCAACCTTCAAATGGATCAGAAATTGCCTATACAGAGTTGCTTGAAGTCACTATTCCAAAATTCTTTTGTGAAAGAACTATATCACTGTGCAAGATATCACAGTATGAGCAACAGCAAAATGATTTTCCTATTACACTGATTGTCAACTGTTAAAGAAACATCATCAGATGTACATCTATAGGCAACTGACTAGCAGATTTAGACATAGGAATTCTCCCATGACTTACCTTGTGTTGATTGACACTCCATATCCTTATAATAGAGTCTCGGCCTGCTGTGAAGAGCCTATTTAATGCTGGATCCAGCTGAAGTGCATTTACCCCATTTCGGTTATACTTCTCCACTTCATCTCTAATTACATAGGACACCTAAAATACATTTACACAAATTCAATTATGGCATTAAGATATCAACCTGGCCATAAAATATTAAAATCTACTTTAACCTTTGTGAAGTTTATCAGAAAGAAAATACTAAGAGCTTTATAAGCATTAAATAAGTCTGTCAGCTTGAGAGTTACCAAATACCATCTGAGTCATTTCACCCTCCCAGAAAAAATGAGGAAGAACAATAGAGAAGACATGACCAATGCTAGAACTGGAGCCCAAAGAATTATCCAATTGTTACAACTCAACCTTAGACAAAGAGAATCCTTAGTTGGAAGCTATCAGGAGAACTGGCTACCCTGGATTTTGAGAAGGCTGAGGTTCTTAATGACTTCTTTGCCTCAGTCTTCACTGGCAAATGCTCTGACCACATCACCCAAGTCTTGGAAGGCAGATGCAGGGACAGTGAGAATGAAGACCTTGGGCAAACTGTAGGAGAGGATCTGGTTCGACACCATCTTAAGAACACAAGTCCATGGGACCTGATGAAATCCATTCATGGGTCCTGAAGGAACTGGCAGGTGAAGTCACTAAGCCACTGTCCATTGAAAAATCATGGCAGTCAGCTGAAGCACCCGATGACTGGAAAAAGGGAAATATAACCCCCATTTTCAAGAAGGGGAAAACGGATGACCCAGGGAACTACAGATCAGTCAGCCTCACCTCTGTGCCTGCCAAAATCTTGGAGTGGATTCTCCTGGAAGGCATGCTAAGGCAGATGAAAAACAACAGGGTGACTCGTGACAGCCAGCATGGCTTCACTAAGGGGAAATCCTGCCAGACCAATCTGGTGGCCTTCTATGATGGGGCTATGGAACTGATGGACAGGGGTAGAGCAGT